>PQWD01003783.1:0-91675 GCA_019425675.1 Leucinodes orbonalis
GTTCTTTTATCTTATGAAACATTTAAACTGACGATTTTCAAGAGAAATAACTTAATTATATACTTGGGATCATACATAACTAGGTTACACTTATCTTTCATACATTCATCTCATCGACACCTTTGGAAAAACAAACACACAAATTCGTAGCTTAAGACAATAAATTTACAAAGTTTTGACCATGACAGTCATCGTGTTCAATGAGAGTACAGGAATCACGTGTTTAATTGGACATGTGCCGAATGAACAAGCTTAAGTTTATTTCTTTTTGCAACATACGGTGTTGCCAACTAGCGGAGTAATAGTCTAGGATCATCCTCCCTTAACGTTATGGGTGATTTCTCACTATTTAACTTTTTTATACATATTTTAACTACAATGTCGGTAGCCTTTAACAAAATCTTCATCTTTTATTACTGTTATTGTCTGTGTTTTTTAGTTTTAAATTACTTTTTTAAAAAATAAATGTATTATTAGTTTGTAAATTCTATATAAAAACCACACACTGTAGGAAATTTACTAACCTTTTCATTTGTTATTTATTATCAATTTTACAATAGTATTTACATTATTATTTTCATTATTTTCACTTCAATACACTATGCATTGTAACCTCGATTCTTTCAGCCGCAATAACTTCGGTCCGGGAAAACTATATAACCGACCCATGCATTAGATGCCATATCATTTTCTTCATTCTCCATCCAATCTTTTATATTTTTCACCCTTTTTAGAGATTTAAATCACCTTTTTCATTTATTTGACATGTTTGTTTATATCTATGACGTTTCCCCTAGCAACCTGCAATTTGATTCTTAAATTCCCTATTTTAGCTATATGACCTACTTTAAAATCTAATTTATTTCGAAATTAAATAGAAATTATTTGAAATTTGACGGTTGTCAAGGCTGTATATAAATAGAGGCCTTTGGCTGCTGTATGAGCTTTCGATTCATTCTTTTACCAGTTTCTTTTGGATTATTTTACTAGTCTGATACGAGTCTATTCTTTGTGGAGAATCATAATATATCAAACTCTCATTTACATTCCACAAATCGCTGCTGCCCTGCTGCTACCGAGGCTTTACGTGAGAAGCCAACTATTGGAGCTTCGGGTGTCCTATCGCCGGAGCTGACGCGCACCAGGTGCCAGTGAATCCCTGGAAGCGCCCTAATACTACGCGGCTCTGTGGAATCAAGCCCTCCACGGCGCCTCAAACTCACTGCCCGTGCCATCGTGCTCATCCCTGCGGTTTACCGTGCATCCTAAGCTGTAGAAGACGAACAAGGAAGATACAAGCTACCACACTATACACCTTCATCATACATACCTCTCACTTACACCTCCACTCATTCCCATCACGTTTAGTTAATTTGTATTAGGTCTTTTATATTAAATTCCATATCCCTCTATTATTCTTCTCATTGTGCTTCACACAACCTACACATATAACTATTGTAAGGTAGGCGAGTGAGCCTCTCACATTATTAAAACAATAATAGAAATCACATGTATTTTTGCTTGCTTAGGTGAATTATATTATATAATATAGTTGTTTGATATATAACCCTGCTAAGGCGTATTCAATAACATAGTCAAACGTTATTCATCATCATCATCATCATCAGCTTAAATTTTTATTAAACGTCCCCACCGAGGGGCACGAGCCTACCCGTATAGGGTGATTAGGCCTTAGTCGTCCACGCGGGCCCAGTGCGGATTGGACGACTTCACACACAACCTTCGAATCTCTTCGCAGGCGTGCATGAAGGTTTCTCACGATGTTTTCCTTTACGTAAGAGCGTCGGATAACGTCCTTTTTTTTGAAAATTTGAAAATACATTGGTACGTGTCGGATTTGAACCTCAGCCTCCTGGTAGGAAGGCGGCAGTCCACACCAATGAGCCACCGACGCTCTATCTAAACGTTATTCAATTGCCTTTATTAATGTATTCAATGCAAAGATAAGAGAACGTAATATATTTCTTTCTAAAATATAAGTCTTACAGGCAGGTCACTAATTTATTTACAATTGAACCTGTGAATTGTTTATCATCATCTGCCAAAATGTCCCACTGCAGGGACAAAGATTCTACACAGAATAGCTATGGGAGATTGGGCACCTCATCACGCGAGCCCAATGCGGTTTTGTGAGTGATAACGACTACTATCTCAAGCTAATAACTAGATTGGACTGACGGCTTAACTTGCTCTCTGAAACAAACTTTCTTCATTTCGGATGAGAAAGTGATTCAACCTGCAATGTCCAAACAAAATTGGAAAAAATCGCACGAAGTAACATTTTACAAATTTTAAAAAAAAACAATATGTAACACTTGGTATGAATTAGTCTCAAAACATCATTTTTTAAACAGTTTTAAAAATCGAAAACAACATTCGGTGTTAATACCGATGATACAGATACCAACTTTGAGAAGGAGGAATCCCAATCCGTCTTCAAATGCATCAGGGACCCACGTTCGTTTCATCCAAAATATTAGGTTAATGTGGAAAGCTATAGGCTTTCAAAGGAATGGCTCCGTTATATATCGCCAACCGAATTTAAACTCGATAAGTTGTTTTTCGTTCGTGCCCCGCATTCCCTGGTTTTGATCTTAAGACGTCATTTTGGGGGCGTTATTTATGTGGTAGCGATATAATACTAAACATAGGCAACCTTTGGCTTGCGTGAGAATGACAGGCTGTTACCTGAAGTTTGATAACATTGAGGTTGCTTATATATTTAATACTATTACGTCCACCTTTTAAATGGAATGTTTAAATATTAATCAATACATATAACTCATACCATTACCAAAAGTTATAAACCATTTAGTCATCTTTTAATCATTTCACAATACTTAATTAAAGCAAGTATGCCTTTGGTTACAGGCATATTTGGTTATAGCTAGCAGCCCAGATTGATGGCGATGGATAACGCGTTTGGGTGATGATGGCCATGTGTAGCTTATATACCTGTGGCCAGTTAACAGATGGATGCTTGGAAAACTCGGCTTAGAGGCATCTGCGCTCGCCACTTGCCCAGCAAAGCTGCAAAGTCCATTTGCGTGTAAAAGCGATAAGTCCACCGATAAAAAAATCTACGAAATATTGAATCTCTTTGTGAAATGGGCACGTTAAGCCATCGCTCATAGTCTGCATGTGGAACAGTAGTTCAGCTTAATCTTTCTATGCATGTAATGGGAATACCTGTGCAATGCAGACTGCAGTCAAACTCAAGTATGCTTTATAAAAATTAATAATTAAATGTCACTTTTGAATAGTCAAGAAAGACGTTGTAATCTACCGATAGTTCTCATTATCATGTCTAATTTATATTTATTTATTCAGAAAACCAACAGCGTTATCATATAGTTAGACTTATAATTATTATTACATGAAGTATGGCCAATAACAGGTTTTCCTTAAATACTTATAAAGATAGTAACAATTGACCATAAAATATACTACACACATATTTATTACCGTAGTTGCACAAAAACATATAATATCCCAATACAGTATACAATACAATACAATACATACAATATTGTATATCTGATGTCTTGAAATACATAAAAATAATGTAAGATACATATAAATAAACACACATATAATATGATTAGTAGAATAATAATATAAAAACAATAAACTAAATTTTAAGAGTATGAATATACGTCTTACGAGTACTATGCATGTATATTATTTATCACCTAAGACTTCAACCATATGTCATCGATAATTTTTCGTTTAAAACTAGTCTTACTATTTGCAAATGGATCAATGTGATCAAAATTGTTGTTATATGTAGCTACAATACGCCAAAGGCAAATATAATAACATAGCTGTCATGTCTCTAATTTAATAATTAATATCAGGTTGATTACATTAATTTTACATGGAACACAATGCGAGCACACTAAGACCATATAATGTTATCGGATAAATATTCGTATACACTGTCATATCCATTTTTGGAAGTGTATTTTTAATTATAGGTTTAAACATGGACAAGTAGTAATACTTCTAAGGACTGGCCGATTGGTATCAGCCTTAATGAAAAGAAAGAAAGTAGTAAGAATTATTTCAGTATTTTAAAGGAACAAAGCACTTTCCAAACTTATTTGAAAAAAAAAACTCATTCTATTGATAAAAATCTCATATTGAAAGTAATATAGAAGATTTTATCGAAAATACCGTGTATACTAAGTTGATAAGTCGACAAAGGGTATCATCTTAAAAATTCACTCTAATGGAATGGGACTATAGCCTTTGCGTTCCAGCTTTTAAAAGTTCGCCTTGCTTTTTTAAGTTACTTTAGATGTCACTTGAAAATTACTTAGCGATTTCATTTTTCGTTACGCTGCCTTTCGTGCTCGTGGAATATTATCAAGGATAATTTATCAAATCAAGGTTGAAAGGAAATATCATAAAATTAGATTACGTTTGTGAGTTAGCTGCTCGGATTAATCTTAATTTTTGATTTGTTTGTTTTTAGGTCATAAAGGAAAGAGATGAATCGGGATAATATCATCAACTGGGTTTGATGTTTATCTCCGAGATGCATTTTGATAACTTAAAGGTAATAAGTATAACTGTTGCAGAAATAAATCCTTTTATTTATTCATAAAAAAAAAGATTATAAATTACCTCGAGCGCGAAAAATTAAATCTTATTTGCGGTACTTAAGTCCCCGCTAAAAATTCATGTGGATAAATTATTCAATTCCTTATGCTTTGTATTCCTAACTAAAGTAACATGTTAGTTATTGTATACATACAGAAAAAATAGTCACGCCTTAGAATGAATTATTTTTTTATGGAAACAATGTATTGCCTGATAAAAAAGATAAATTAAAACTCAAAATAATGTGGACTTTATATACTCAAAATAATGAAAAAGTTTTGGTAATATGGGCTATCAAATATAACAATAACCGGGTTTTAGCGGTTTCGGAACATTTTCAGCTATTGCTCCAACAAATGAGACAAACTTCATAACTATTGTTCCAAGCCAATCAAATAATTTAATGCCAACAAAAACTTTCCAGTCAAAACGAGGTAGAAAGTTTCAGTATTCAATTGGAATCGTAAATAATTAATTAACTTTGGGTTTATATTAAATTCAGTCCATTTATACACAAAGCACCGTTCAGATAAACCTATTTTTATTATTTAAATTATTATAAGGTTATTATTGAATTCCTATGTTCAAAGTATTCGAAATCAGCAGTTTCACGAAAAATATTAATTATTTACTAAAAAATTGTATTTTATCTGTGCCTTTATTTTTTTAAACTAGAGTATAAATAGTTGATTCGCTTTTGTTTCAAATGGACTCTTCGGAGAGTGTCGTTGGCTCATGGGTGTGGACTCTTGCCTTCCGATCTGGAGGTGCAGGTGCAAACCCTGTCACATATATATGTATTTTTGAATTTTCAAAACTATATATACGTTTATCCGACGGTCTTACGGTGAAGGAAAACATCGTGAGGAAACATACGCACGCCTACGAAGTGATTCAAAGGTTGTGCGTGAAGTCGACCAATCTGCACTGGGCCCACGTGTACGACAAAGCCTTCCGATCTAGAGGCGCAGGTTCAAACCCTGTCACATATATATGTATTTTCAAATTTTCAATTCTATATATACGTTTATCCAACGCTTTTACGGTGAAGAAAAACATCGTGAGGAAACCTACGCACACCGTCGAAGTGATTCAAAGGCTGTGCGTGAAGTCGACCAATCGGCACTAGGGCCGCGTGTCTAAGGCCTATACAATACAGGTAGGTCGTGCCCTCGGTGGGAATTGATGAGCTGAGATGTTGATGATGATTGACTCTTCAGATTTGGCCGTTAACGGTATTTATAGCTTTTTGCAAGCGACGCACCGAGATGGCCTTAGACTTGTGTAACAAGTTTGGTGTCTTAGAATGGTTCTTGAATCTCGACTTAGTTGGTTACAATTATGGTCGCATATAATTATGTTCGGTATATATGGGTAACATTATTATAAAAATATGATTTACAGTTTCAATAGTTATATTTTATCAAAATAATAGATAAATGGCAAACATTTTTTGTAGACCTTGTCTAAGAAACAAAAAGATCTACTTATTGTATAATTTGTGTTCAAGCCTTTTTATAAGTGCTCATTTTTGTATATTTTGTATAGTTGCAAAATTCTAATACCTTTATATATACAAAAAAAAAACTCGGTTCTGAGAAGCGGGGAGATCGCGATCTTTTCTTAGTGGCACGACGGATGTCCGGTTCGTGATATATTATTCTGTTTATGCAGTGGATAGGATAAAATCCATCGATATGCAATGTGTTTATATGTTTATTTTAAATGTAAGATGCAAATAGTAGCCATTTTTTAGGAGAAACTTCTGGCAATAGCTATTTTTGCGTATCAGTGACAGATAAACAGAAAGTAACCCATTTGTTGTATGCAGAAAATAAGAATCTGAGAAATTCAAAGCGCAACAATAAGTTATAAAATTATCTGCTAAAATTGCACAACCTTCTTATATCATAACACTTGAACTTTGATATAGCTGTGTTTTGGCTGAAAGCTAAGCCAGGAATTAAATAAGTGCTTATAAAAAATACAAATTCTCATTGGTCACCTTTTCGGGATCATTGGTGTATTTCAGTTAAAAATTCATATTACATACATTGTCAATTATCAAACAAAAAGCTTCTACTTGAAATATAACTACTTATTTGTTAAAATCAACGCCCACACTTAAATACTTAATGCATCCAAACATTTCACTATAAGTCTGTGATTTTCTGTCTTCAATATTAATAACCTAAACATAATATGCTAGATTCGCTAAATATTGAGTATTATTGAATATTGACTAATACTGAAACATGATATTATACTTCGATAGTAATCAAATATTAATGGATTAATCAAGGGCTAGATAGGCTAATAATATTTCACATTACTAGTACATAGCATTGATGTATGTAACGGGACGAAATGAAACTAAATTGTGGATTAATAAATAATGAAGTCGGTATCAAAAGTAACTTGTTGGCAGATACCAGTGAAGGATGTCTTGGTTAGTAGTAGCTTTATTATTAGTTTTAAGACTAACTGACGCCATCGAATGTGTTTAAACATTTCGATTTAGGTAAGTTTAGGAAATATATTTTAAAGAAAAGTATTTTAAGAAAAAATAAATGTTTCGTTTAATATTAATTATTTTACATTGTTCAAACTCCATGTTTATAGCTCAGCGCTAACTGGCACAGATTGAATAATGTATGTGCATTATCAATGATGACCGTAATTAAGAATTTTATGGTATTAGTTTTTGATCTAGTTTTGCGTTTTATTAGGTATTAAGTAGTTAGCTTTATTATAAGTCATGCAAAGTATTTTGTCGGGATATAGCGGCGAGCGGACGCCAGTCACTAATTTAACAAGTAACCATACAGCACGCTTTTTTATCACTCTTACCCAAGAGAAGCTTTCTGAAAACTTGTTTATGAAACCATAGTTATTGGTGTTCTAATAATTGTGTTTCAATTTGACAATAAAGATGAAGTAGACACGCTCACTAAAAATGCGACGAATATAATCGTCAACACACAATAATATTCAATAAGTCCAAGCCCACGTCCTGACACTAGTCGGAGACTCTCACAAGCAATAGCACGATATGATCTTAAAATAATGAATATCTAAATTTAGTTACAATCTGTCAGCACCTTAATTGAGGCTTTAACCAAGACTTCTAACTAAAGCTCGCAATAAGTACTTATATCTTAGTTGCCCTATGAGATTCCAGCCAATAGGATGAGTCCACTTAAATCTGGGCATTTGGAAATTTCTCAGAACACAAATGTTTGCCTAGCCCCTGCAGAGTTCCTCAAGTCCTTGCTTACTCATTGGCCAATGATGATTTAACAAAACTTTTAAAATATTGTTTGTATGATAAAAATAAAAGCAAAATTTCGTTTATACCTTTGAGCAAAAAAAATCCAACAAATATTCTCTAATCATTCGTTTGAGTTATAGTTATACACATACATAGAATCATGTAATATACCACGAGTAATAACACCAGTAATTCCCAGAGGACAATTATTTTCTATAAAGGTTAAATAATTAAGATAATTTCTAATCTGTTGGGACTTCTAACGTCTTAGTCAAATCATATCTCACAAACTTTGATGCATATTTAACTGCGTAACTTAGTTGAAATAATATGCCGTATCTACGTGGTGATATAATTGACTGCAGCGAACTAGTAAATTACTTAAGTTAAGTACTGATACAAATGCTAGATTGAAGATACCACTATATTATTATAGGATTCATAATCCTTGTTATGGTAATGGTTCAGATGTCGGCTAATCTCAACCAATCCACACTGAGTCTGAGTAGACGACTAAAGCCAATACATACAACCTTACGGTTAGGCTCTCCCCTCAGTTGGAGAGGTTGAGATGATGAAATAACCTGCTGTTTATTTGTCTACTGCTGAACGAAGCCTCCCGTTATAACTCCAACGCAAAACGTTCTTGCATTACAATTACCAAATAAGTTTTCCTTCTCAAATGTCAATATTTTTGACAAAAATATACCTATATATTTTCATATTTATTTATGTATGTACTAAGTTGATTTATATTCGAATAGCAAACTTCTCTTCCTCACATAATGTAACTTTAATTATAAAAACCCAAACATAGTATGACATTCACTTTGTATTTCTTTAAATCTCTCCAAGATTCCTTAAGCCCGCCAGAAACTTTCCAACTTTTCCCATCAAAGTAGCCCGTTTCGTCACTATTAGTAATCATTAGAGTTTGACAAATACATTCCAGGATAAACAAAATGAAAAAAATCTTATTCAAAAGTGAAAGCGTGATTTACTGGAGCTACTTGTATATATGCGGTCGTGGAGTATATAACTTCTGTGAAACATACGTACCTGCAGTTTTGTTTATGTGCAGCTTGTAACTAGTTGATTGATGATAAGTAAACAAAAATACACCACCTTATGGTAAGTGTGTTATGCAATTACAAATTGATTATGTTATCAGTATGGCTGCTATCTTTATGACGTCACAAGGTGTTCAGTTTACCTAAATTGCTACTGCAGAAGTTTCCTTCGCGGGCTAGTGGTCTAAATGTTTAGTTGTATGTGCTACTGATCGTAGGCGTGTGAATACCAAAGGAATGCAAATATCGTGAGTCTGTTGTGTTTCAGCAGTTTGATCAAGACATTGACAAGGGTCAGATACCGATAATATTATGGTAGTTACTGTAAGGTGTTTTCAAGACTCTGATATTAGGGTTAGTCTTATTGCTGTCGAGCTTGGTTACAAATCGATTTCATAATTAGAAACAATTAACAAAGTGTCATTCAATAAACTAACACATTACGACTTCACAATTTAACAATCCTTAGTCACTGATCCAAATTCCGTGCGCATTCCAACTTTTCCAATGCAAAGCTAACATTGTTCCAATACTGCCGAAGTTTACTTCTTATTTATGCGTATCCGTTCCTTCATGCTAAAACTTACATTCCAGATTATACTTTGGGGGAAGTCGCGTTGCCCGACGGGTTCCGCGACGCCCGTTTGGCAACTAAAGGTGTCTCACCTTTAGTCACCGCAACTGCCATTTAGCACCGGAAGGCGGAAATCGGCAAACTTGCCAAACCGAACTTCGCCTTGGAGCAGTCGAATCGAAATTGTCCATTCCACGTATTTTGAACTCGAACCCAGTTTACTGTCATGGCGCATCCTTCAATGGCGTGGTTTCGAGAAAGTTAAAAAGTTTGGATATCAACGTTGTTCAGATTTGTTTTACCTATTGTATTGTAAAATAGAATCTAGTGTCTAGAAAAATAAAGGCATAAATATTATTGTGGTATTTTTCACTAAGGAATTAAAAATATTTGTTTCGGAATTTTAACATCTATTCTGTTCAAATAGTTTTCAAGCAAGAAAATAGTCCCTCTGAAACAAAGGATCCTATATAGGGGACCAGAAAACCCAGCTACATCAAAACTCCAATTATTTAATTATGTTTTGCAAGGAAATTCGCTAAATACTAGAATGATCTCTTACTACAGTACTACACTATACTGAACACCAGAATCTGGGATTATTCCGTTTTCATTTCGGTTCGCTTTATGTATCTATTCTATCACAATACCATAAAACGAATTTATAAAACCTAAGAAGCATCTTTAATAAATAGTTCGAACATCCCATCTCTGATCATTTAGACCTAGTACCTCTGATTAGGTTGTAACAATCACCCGATGAAATAACGGCAATAAACGTCCCTGCTTGTTATACCGTAAACATTTGTCACACACACATAAAATGTTAATTATGAGCCCGGTCCAGCTTTTATGACGGAACGCTTTTACGCTAAATTGAAAACAACTCATGGTTTATTCACAACACGCAGGCTATCGTGATTCCAATATAAAAAGACCCGTTTGACATGCCCGTTTTGTCCACCGACTGAATAGTGCCTTTGGAACGGGAGCTCGCTTTATAATGGTCGCAGTTATACAATACAATGACTTTGGGATGTCGTTTAATACAGATGTAGTGTTTTTAATTCATTAGTTCAGGCTTATATGTTCCGGCAATGGATTTATTTGACTGCTGCGGCTACACTGGTATATATATCTTATCACCTAGTTGTGGCTAAGTAAAATACTAGAGGAAATGGACTCTCATACACGATTGCAAGTATCTGTTGATGAGAACATTTATACGATATTTTCATAGATACCTTTTTCAAATATTATATGACAAGGGCCTGAAGCCGAGTTTTATACCCAGTTTAATTGGTACCAAATTAAGTACGTAGGTTTACTTAATTCAGTATCAGTATACAAGTCGAATTCATTCATTCTTAAATTACGTGTCATTTACATTTTGGGTTTGATGCTATGCTACTAAGTAAAATATTTCCTTATTGGTTAGTCTTGTTATTGTTATATTTTTCTGTTATGTTATATTAAACCAAAAGTGATTATTTAATTTTTAAAAATGGAAAAAAGGCCGTAGAATTATTCCGTTTTCCTTCTAAAAAGTCAACGTCAATAAAGGACATGGTTACTATGACGCAAGGAAATAGGAAGATTGAAGTACTCACAAAGTGGAATATATTATTGAAGTTTTCTTCTTAGTTTGGAAACTGTAGCGTGAGAATAATGTAAAGAAAAGAAGTTGTAATTAGTAAAATCCTAAATACTCTTAAAACAATATGTAAAATTTAAGGTTTAATAATCAAAAATACAGGATTTTACTCGGTACTGAGTCGACTAGGTAGGTATCACTGTAGTGCCAGATATCGTCCCATGAAATACGATCCCATGTTTTGCCCTTCTGTGTTTCGGGATAAGGGCACTGTGGCTAGTAAAATTACCGGGTATGAGACACCTAACATCTGTTGTCTCGGGTGACGGGCGCAGTGCGGCATTGGATTTTATAATAACTGTCTATGAGTTATTGGTCCCCAACAATGCCGCTCTGTTATGGCCAGGCGTATCACTTACCATCAGGTGAGAATCCTAACCGTCCTGTACATTATGTATCATAAAAAATATTCAAATACAAATTATTCTCAAATGTTATAAATGGAATTTATCTCCAAAACAAAGAAGCACCCTTAAGTTAAGTCCGGTATTCCACTTGGGTGCAGTCCATTCATTATTGTACAAAAACCCATGCTCACTGAAAGCGGGAATAGCGGACTATTGTGTACACCGGATTCTGAATGTAAGTCAACAGAATTAAATCGCAGGAGTGGATTAAGTGTTCTATTGTAGGTGGGCGATAAATTTTATATTCCAGCCGGATAAGCTCGGTATCGCGATTTTGTAACCGGAATAAGAGCTCAGTTAACAGTGTCGACTCCTTTTTAAAAGGGATACGTTTTGCCTTGGATTTTTTTGCTGGAATTGAATGTGTACTACCGTTGTAGTACAACAACAACAACTAAGCATTCCGTACTTGACACGTCTAAAAAATACATACCTACCTACCTTAAAATATTTCCAATTTTGTTTAATTTCTTTGGCAAATTTATAAATATTTTGAATACCAAAAAAGCTTTCCCGCGCGCAATACAAACGTCAAGAAAAATTTATGATATGTTTTAATCAGTCAATTGATAAGGGTTGGAAAGCAATACTTTAATAATAGCTGAATGAAAATATTATCTAGACAAGAATAAATTGTTACCATTTAAATCAGCGATGTATTAAATTACTCTTAAACTAGAACCAAGTTCCAAATGTACTCCCGCTCTTTGCTAATTGACGTTGTCAGCTAACTGTCAATTGCCACGTCACTTTGTACACTCGCCGATGGGTAGGAAATGAATTCTAACAGGTCTGAAACTTTTTGTTATACTAAAGCATAAGATTCTAATTTACACAATCGAAATCCTTTGCAATTTTTAGTGGGTTTGAATCAAGGATTGAGGTATCGCTTATTTATTAACTCGTCAGCGTTTAAGGAAAATAAATTATTCAGAGAACAAAAAAGTAAATTTGATAGGTGTATGTGTTCTACTCATGGACACTGACTGCGGGATTGTTTCACAAGTATGCTCGGGGTCTCTCTTAGGGATAAGATCAGAAATGATTTAATCCGTAAGAGAACTAAAGTTACTGACATAACCCGGATCAGCAAGTTGAAGTGGCAGTAGGCTGGTCAAGTAGGTCGCGGAACCGATGGCCGTTGGAGCAGACGAGTTATGGAGTGGAGACCTCGTGTTGGCAAGCGGAATGTATGACGCCCTCCGGCTCGATGGACCGACGACTTGAAAGGTCGCTGGTGGAGGCTGGATGAGGATAGCGGAGGACCGGGATTTCTGGCACAAAATGGGGGAGACCTATGTCCAACAGTGGACTGGGATAGTTTTAAGAAAAAAGAGACATGGGTTCTACTGTATACATTCATATTATGCATGTAGCAAATTAAGGTAAATTTTATATTTGACACTGGTAGTCCAATTTTGTATTTATTTTTACAGATAGAGTAAATAATAAATTCGATGTGCCCTGTCTTAAACTCTTAATAGGTCAAGAGTCGTTGTATCATTAGCTATTCATATAAGTTAGTTCTTTTACTTTATTTGAAACCATGCTCATAACTTTATTCATTCCATCTCTCGTTAGAAAAACAAAAGTTGGTGTTTATATTGGTGTCCATCCCCTATATTTAGACTATATAACTCGAAAAGCAGAAGATTATAAAATAGTACAAGTTGGTATCAAGTATTTGATAGATTACTTTGTACTAAAATATTGGTAAATCATCTTGCAACAAAAGCTATGAAAATGTATTCGATGTCCAGCCATCAAGTTGTGATTATACTGCGAGGGTGGGAAGGCACAAGCTATTTTCCTTAACTTATAATATCAGTTCTTTGGCATTTTTTGCTGTATAGATATGGGATCCGGGAGGAAATTATGCTTGACTATACTATATATGCTGACGTCATAAAAATTTGCCTCAGGAAAATTTCAAACACTTATACAATATACTTATTAAGTTTTGAATAAAACTATCCCGAAAACTAACCGAACTTCGGAACGAAAATAAATAAAATGTAATATATTTTTTAAAATAAATAAGCTATTTCAAATTGGGTTCATTCAAAGCTGTCTCAGAACTAAAAAAGCTACAGAGATATACGTAGCAATTACCAGCAGCATGAACAGAACCTACTCTGCTCTTCAGAAAATGCTGAATTACCACCCTGCACCTGTAGTAAGGAGGGAAGCTACACTAGCACATTCAGATTGGAACTATCGGGTGTCCTAAGAAAGGATGCCAGAATTAAACACACCCGTATAAGGGGACCATCAAAATACAGCGAATGATGGCGGCAACGTGCATTAAACCTAAAAACACACTGCTTTCAAAAGCACTACAACATAGAACTTATGACTGAAGGCATGACCACTTGGTAATAACAGCTAGAGTTTACATGGATGGATTAAAAACAGACAACGGTACAGGTGTCGAGGCTTCTCTGATGAACTATTGTTGGTAATACTAGCAGCACAAGCCGTAAGATCAGAGGAGTCACAGATTCGTGCATACGAATACTTTCGACAGCGCCTCCGTACTCCAATCACTAAGGTGACACTACAGTGATAAGAGACACAGTGGATGCAGCGGACGAGCTGGCGAGACGCAGCTCAATTTCCAAAGCCATCGAACCGAACCAATAATACCAATCCCATTTAACCAGATTAAGAACTGGCTAAAGACCACACACAACATTAGCAGGGAGTGGTGGACCTCGACACCAGGTGCAGGCAATCCAGGGAGGCCATGCCATCCCTGGATAGGAAACTGTCTAGACGTCTTCTACGGCATGGACAGAAAAAGCCCAGTCTAAGGTCTTAACGGGGCATCATCACTGACACTGCGCACTAAACAAATACTTTTACACAATAGGTATCACGGATAGTCTCGGTGCAGAGCGTGCATGGAGGGGAGGAAACGGTGGCGCATGTGCTTCTTAGTGCACAGGCGTAGCCCAGATCCGGCAGGAGACTATCGGCTCACCGGTAACAGTTGCGGATGCCCTGAGGAGACCGGAAAGACTTATCTGCTTTTGGGGAGGGGCAGGCTGGAATGACCAGAAGGCCGCCATGGCTCACGCACAATGGTCCACTTCACGGACTTAAGTGCGGAAACCGAACCCCGTAACATAGAACATAGCTGTCTCAGGCCGTAGGTGCTAAGGTTCACGACATGTTGGATTCAATATGTTAATAAATAATTTCACAATGCAATAACATAGCATTGTTGTGAAATTCGTATATGTACAGTGTTTGTATTGAATAATCAAATAGTCATACACGATCACGGTATCGTCATTCAAAATAAATTTGATAATAGTTCGGTCTTACACAAATATCTTTTGATGAATTTCTAAAAAGAATAATAGACACATAAATTTAATAAGATTTTCCATAATCTATAAACTATTTTAACGCACAAATCGTTAAGTTCGGGTTTATTTTTATCACGTCCACCAAGTGTGTTTATTATAAAATATATACTAAGCAATAAATTAATCAGATAGTTACGTGACTTCATTATTCCATAAAGATTCATTTAAAATGCGTAATCCGCACATTGATGCAGATAGGGGATTGCCCCTGAAACCCTAACAATGTTGCAACAAAGAGCATTCCGCTTACATTTGTACGTGCATCGCAAATATAGCGTAAAACGCGTAGGTTTTGTTGGGAAATTTGCGATTTACTCGGACATGGCGGGTGGTCCGGATATGTCAACACTACGTGATGGCTATTCCAATCACTCATCGTTCATCTGTTTTAGGGATCCGCGCGAACTATTCATCTCTCTGAGAGAGCTATGACGTATTTAAAGCTCTGAAACCATTAAACTGCACTACGCGTGCAACGTGTGTAAAATTTTTATTTTTATTTAATACTTTGAAAGTAAATAGAACTAGAGTCACACTCTTAAGCAATTAACGAATTAATCATAAACAATGTATCTACTATGTATGGGCTGGTCACGTATGTCGCAGAACCGATAGCCGTTGGAGCAGATGAGTTCTGGAGTGGAGACCGCGTCTCGGCAAGCGTAGCGTAGGACGCCCTACGGCACGATGGACCGACGACTTGCGAATGATCGCTGGTGGAGACTGGATGAGAAAATCGGAGGGCGGGGATATCTGGCGCAAAATAGGGGAGACCTATGTACAGCAGTGGACTGCGATAGGTTGAATAGAATGTATGTACTCTTCATAATACAGCATTCGTATTCGTGAATTCATTCAGATCGAGAAATCTTGCAAAACACAGAAAAACGCCGCACACAAAAATGTATACTACGTAGTGTCAAAAAAGTACAATCTAAAATCGTATTAATAAACATAATTTCCATTGAACAGGTCCATAGGCGAGAGTTCAGCTCACGTTCACGCGGTTTTTTGTGTCCGCCGACAGAGTGCGTTTTAATCCGTGCACCGCACTCTGCGCAATTGCCGAAGCCTTATCAAACCCGCCAACGTTCACATGTTCATCAACGAACGGTTTGTGAATACGCTTTTAAACAGACGTCAAAAGCATTGCCTGGCGTATTTTTTTCTCAATTTTTATTTATAATTATTACACTATTGTTTTTGTTTTCAGGCTTTATTTGTGAATTTAATCCCTGTAAAGTTTTTAAATAAATTACAGTAGAAAATAGGTAATATTCAGATACCCAATGTCAATACCCAATCTAACGTATGTTAAATAATGACACGAAGTGTATCACTTTCATGTTAATCAATACAGTTTCGTGATTAATTAAACTTTTAAAGTAAGTAAGCCACGTGGAATGTAAGCTCTTTATAAAATACTAATACGTTAGTTACCACTGAAAACATACAAAGTAAATATTAATTGAAAAATAAATATTTCTTTAAATAAATAAATATTGAATTTATTTATGTATACAATTTTAAATGTTAAAAGTAATATTCCACTGATACTCTTGTAATCTGTTCAAAAGAGTCATTCAAAAAGCCTTCGTGTATAACTTCACAGGAATTGGTCATTTTTTTTTTCTACATCAAGTAGTCAACTGAATGAATTTAAACTTGAAACCTACATATCGCAGCTTTCGTTTTATATGGGCACAATTCGAAAAACATGATTGTTGGGAAAACGCGTTTGAAAAAATTCTTGCGCCCTTCCGTTTCCACAAAATCGGTCATAACTAAAATAAAACGTTTATTGCAAAATAATAGAATATTCTGCCCCCAATTCCTACGTATTTGATTTCTCCATCCTAAGGTTGCCTGGAAGAAATGACATGTGCAATAAGGCCGCCCATTATACTCTCTTTTTCTTTTCTTTTTTTGTGATTTTCAGTGTACAATAAAGAATTAAATAAATAATATTATAAGAGTATGTCCGTTAGTTTGAATCCTTATCGCATATTAAGTTTATCCCAGCATTATTAAAACGACACACTACTCAGAAATGTGAAAAAGGCACAAAATTAGTTTTCGCGGTTTCATTGCACGTTCTGACTCCTTTTATGAAGAGCGTCATGTAGATGTGTTGATTTTAGGCCTATATATTAGCAAAACTCAAAAACGCGTATTTTTGAGATGTGCTCCTATAGTATTTAAGGTGCGATATAATAAACTCAAACTATGTTCTTGAATATAAACCACAAAGCTCGATTGAATGATTAAACCCTACTCCACTCGCCTAGCCGCAGAATATGCCTCACAAAATGGATTCAAGTTCTGTGATAAGGTAGCATAAATTTCACATCCATCATGAAGTATGATACGCAGTACAGTACGCTGTAGGTTAATAAATTCACTGTATCGAAAAAGGTATATTTAGAATGCATAGACGCGGAAGCGTTAGCGGAATTAATTTAAGATAAGCACGTCTTAAATATGTGTATTATTTTTCCTAACATAAACATACACAATGTTTGAATATCTATTTGTCTTAAGTGACCTACCGTTTAGTGCGCTGATGTTTGGAAAATGCAAAAATAGCGTGTTTTTTTTGCGACGAAACTCCTGTTTTCGCAAAAATCAATATATTGTGTATTGAGAGTTCAGACTGACTGACTTCGATATTGTAGAGCAAGTTTATGTCTAGATACGAGTATATGCCTGCCGCAATAAATTTCTTTATTTCCAGGTTTATAATGAAAAGGGTAACGCTGCTATCATAGTGTTATTGAAAATATTTATTTTACATAGAGAGTGATTATTTATAAAATAGAAGAACATATTTATATGTATATTTCCGTATGTTTTGTATATCTATATTATTTTACCCCCGAACACAAATGTAATAATGGATAACAAATACCAAAACAAAACTATCTGCGAAAAGATCCGCCACCAAACTAATACGTCCTTCTCTTAACTAGATCTTGTAAATCCAGTTACAACCGGCCGTATCCAGATTTGGAGGGGTTTCGAACACAAATGTGACCGTATTATCAAACCGGATTGTTCCGGGCCGACATCCGAAACGTCGGGAAATTGAATAGGACCCTAATTTTCCAGTCTACCCGTCGCACAATGCTTGTCAGTTAACAGTTACGTTTTTCGGATATCGATCCCATTTTTTTTTGTAAATTCGTCAAAAGGTAATACGGTAGCTGTAATAATCTTGGATGGATGGTATTAAGTTTCCCTACATGCTGATTATTTTTAAATTTTAAAACGCATGCAATATTATATAAATTGAATTTATTAGTAATTGTATGAAAGGATAAGCTTGTATTACATCATGCAATTGCCATTCGAATTGTTTAATGAAATTAATAATTAATCAAAACCAAGTAATCAGACAGTGTATCTGGTGGTAAATGGCAACAGTCAACTATGATACACTAGTGACGACTTTACCACAGAACAGTTGCTAACTGTACTTTTTTTACAAATTTTAACAGAATAAGTTAATTACGTAAAGAAATATTGTGTATTTTGCTACAAAATTCACTATGTAGGTTCTCAGTGTAGGTTGTCTATCAATTACCTGAGCCCATATAGATTAGTATGTAGAAAAATTAGGAGTTGTGTTTTACTAGTAAGTCTACAGGTCAACAAATTTCCCAATAGTTTTGCTAGTAAGTCTATTGGGAAGTAAATTACCAGTAGTACAATTGACAAGACTTCAGGGAATACTCCGCCACGTCATGTTACTTCGTTTTTAATATAAAACCAAAAATCCTAAAATCTTATTACTGACATATTGTGTTCGTCTAACCTATCCTATCCCATTAAACCTATCGCATTCCACTGCTGGACATAGATCTCCCCCATTTGCTCGTCTATTTCTCCACAATTCCCGCCTTACGGATCATAATCACGTAGTATAAAAAATGTCGCCGAAGTTAATAAACTCCGTTAAAACAAACGGGTGCGTAGGCCCGTACGTGTCTTCCGAATTTTCGGCGTCAGATGTGTAGGACGCGTTTGCTCGCTGCATAGAAAAAAAGTTGAAACATTTTTCACGACGGTCATCAACACACGAGCTGGCTGCGTATTTGTGAAAGTGTTCTGGTTATAATCATATGATACTTTGCTGTAGCTGTGTATATTTTAGGAATTGGGATATCATAGCGCTAACAAGTACCAATAAAATATTATAGTACATACCAGGTTTTGCCTGGTTGACTTGTGGTCACTGTGAACTATAAGATCGATTCTAACTCTTGTAGTGATGAATTTTATTACAAATTTTAACTATCCCATTTCGTGTTCCTGCTGTTACATCTATAATCCCAAAGAAGTTTTACATTTCTGCGCAGAATCTGCAAGTATTTTTATTACTCAACTTCATTTTCTGAAGGCAACCTTTGAGCTTCCTTTCTCTAAAATTCAAAAGTTCAGTATCTATTCGCGTTCCAGCACTACCGGGTCTCTTTCCATCCCAAATATATACTAGGTTACATTGCTTTTCTTTGTAAAGCTCTAAGCCGAGGCAGATTGAGATTCGAACAATTCCCACTCTAATACATCATTAGGCTCATTACGTAGGACTTTTTAAGGTGAGGTCAGCCATCTTTACTGACCATTTGCCCGGTGAAGTTGTGAAGGTCTTCTGCGGATAACAGCAAAAAACTCCATCTTGGAAAAATAGGCGGACTCTGTTCTATTTAAAAAAGAATATATACTAAATATAGAAATATTTAAATCTTGTAGGATCTGACAAAAAAAAATCCTACAGTTACATTTATTAGAACTACTTACGCTCAGTATCAAAACAATCTCTTACTTAAGTACCTACCTATCTTATCGTTTAACTTTTATAAAAGGTCCTGGATCAAAGGGAGACGTTTTAGCACTCCTTAAGGTTTAAGATATTAAATAAATATTATTTAAAAAAGTATATTTACCATTCTGTTGCCCTAGAAATATGTAAATTTCACAAAACCACAATACCACTTTGTTGTCGAAAACACGTGGACACATAAAGTTAATTCAATTAACATTTAGTTTACCAAAATTTAAATTTTAGGTAAATAATTGCTCAGAAAAATATGAAAAATTAAATTGAAAACGTTAAAAAATTACAAATAATACTACAAATTCCAAGGCCCATGTAATAGTTTCAAACTACGCAACTAGATATTAGCTACAGTTGCAGATTGCCTTTTCCAAACAGTTTTTCGCTGCACGAAAATGTTTTTTAACTGGCAAAAAATGGACAGCTTTTGAGTTTCAGACTCTTGTTTGTAATTCTAGTTTTACGGTGTTTTAGTGTTGTTGTATACAGATTTTCTAAGCTACCTATATCTACTTATGTTCTATGTTACTGGGGTTGGTTTCCGCACTTAGTCCTTGAAGTGGACCATTGTGCGTGAGTCATAGAGGCCTATTGGTCACTACAGGAAGCCCACCTCCTTCCATAAGCAGATTTATCTTTCTGGTCTTCTCGGGGCGTCTGCAAGTGTTACCTGTGAAGCGGTACATGATGGCTGTAGGCCCCCTGATAGGTTTTTATAAACAGACATGACCCTGCGGTACCTAAATTGTATGTAGAAAATATCTTAAAGGGTCGTCTAATATAAAAACATCTCAGTTTTATATTTAAGGGTTGTTGATCTCCTTACTTTATATTCGGGGACTAAGCGTATATATCTTTTGTACGTCGCATTTTAATCTACAAGATTACGTCTTGGAACGATAGGGGAGCCTGGCTATTATCGATAATTTGTATGCTCTCTTTTGAATTGAACATGTTACGTAGTGGTAAATGGTTGTAACATGTATTTACATACAACGTGTAATTTAACTGTTTACCAGACGTTTTCCATAAATTAATCAAATAATCTGACCGTTTTTATTTGTCTATGTTCTTTATATGACACGCGAAAACTAAATCTTAATTATGCATATTGTTTATATTTTAGGGTAAAATATTGCCTAAAACTAGAGTTCCAATATAACAATATTAACATCGACCAATACACCAGGGGGAACACTTCTTGTAAGATAACTATGATCCTTATAAAGTAGATATCATAGAAAAAGGTAGACGCTAGCATTAAAGAAGAAAATATATTTTACTTAGTCACACTAAACTAAAACTGAAAATGCTTGACTCATTCTAGAACATTTTCTGAAACCAAGAAAGTTTTCCGTAATTAATAAAAAAACAAAATTTGCAAGGCCCAACAATGCTCTAAAAGGACGCAACACAACCACTTTACTGAAATGTCTCAACTCTTTTGACGAAAACTTGCCCAAAAATTTCTTTTACTTTTTATACAGTACAAAGAGGCTACATTTCTTATAAACAAGAACGTAAGAGCCGAAACTTATTAATAAAAGTAGTCTGAGTATTAACGGATGCTAGTGTAGCCAGCCAAAATGCAAAGTACTGCAGAAGTCTGCACTATGACAGTACAGTGATGTCTTGTTACTCTAGATATCGGTACTTTGAATAATTTACCGTAGAGACTGACAATATTACGCGGATATATACGTTTTCAACTTAAGAATTTACATTACATATCACAGATTAAGTATTTCAAAATACGTTTTGGCGACCAAAACGTATTGGCGTTTCACGTATGAACAGAAAAAAATATTAACTCAGTAAAATATTTTAACACGTACCCAACTTCAAGCAATCTTGATAGAACATCAAGGCCTGATTATTTTATTTTCTTTTATTAAAATATGTTTAGCTATGTTCAACAGTAAGCGAATGTTGACTGAAACAATTATGATACGTACAAATTAACATCAATCGGTTGAAACCGGCTGATTGTGAAATGTTATTTTGCTAATTTAAACAACACTAATCGCGGCTCATGAATAACGTTCGCTATTGAAATCCGCGGAGTTGTCTTATCAATTTCGAGTACAAAGTCTGCTTTGTTTTGCACGCCCGAGGCAATGTAAACTGAAGACTTGAGAATTGATGGCCTCTCTTAGAATACGGCAAGAAATATTAAAGTGATCATTGAAAACTATTTTTTTGTATTTAAATGTTATCTTTTTAAAATCTTATAATTTGCTTATTAGATTTCAAATAATTTGTTTCTTAGGTTTTAAAAGGTAATTGATTTTGAATGTCTATTTCTAACGTTAATGAGGATCATCTATTATTTATTTTCAACAGTACAGGAACGGGCGTCGAGGGAGATAATAGAATAACTTAAGATACATACAAATACGATTGTGATTATAAATATGTTAAATTTTTTAAACTGCGAAGAATCCGATAGAAACAACCTTTAAAAATATTTTGACTTTGAAGATAAATGATACAAATGTGGTAAAAACATACAGATAATACTGAAATATTGCCAACGTCCGATTTCACAGGACCTGAGTAAACTAAGACCAGACAGCGTCGGTGGCTCAATGGTGTGGACTGTCGCCTTCCTACCGGGAGGGCTGAGTTTCAAATCCCGACACGTATCAATGTGTTTTCAAATTTTTGAATATATATGTACGTTATCCGACGCTCTTACGGTGAAGGAAAACATTGTGAGGAAACCTTCATGCACGCCTGCGAAGAGATTCGAAGGTTGTGCGTGAAGTCGTCCAACCCGCACTGGGGCCGCGTGGACGACTAGGGCCTAATCACTCTATACCAGTGGTTCCCAAACTTATTTTGTCTACTGCCCACTTTAAGAATAAATATTTTTTTAGCGCCCCATTTTTTCACCTATTTAAAAACCACTATAACTTCAAATTGAATTAATTAATTATTGAATTAATCATTATCTTTCTGGGTCTCTTACCGCCCCCTTGAGACCTGCAGCGCACAAGGGGCGTTATCGACCACTTTGGGAAAGACTACCCATACGAGTAATCTCGTGCCCCTGGGGACGTTTAATGAGCTGATGATGAGCAAACTAAAGTTACCGACATAACTCGCCAGGTTAGTAAGTTAAAGTGTCAGTGGACTGATCACTAATGTCGCAGAATCGATGGCCGTTAAAGCAGATGAGTTCTGGAGTAGAGACCGCGTCTTAGCGCGTAAAGCGTAGGACGCCTTGCGAAAGGTCGCTGGTGGAGGCTCGATGACACAAATTGAGCCTCGGTATTTATTAATATACATTTATAATTGTTCATAAATGCTTATGTAATTATTTGTATTGAACATAACTTTACACAAAATAACCGGAGATCGAACCGATGACCGTTTTGACTTCTCATAAGTCATTATTGAGGTCATGAAAACTATTAGAACAATTTTAAAATCAATCCAAATATACGCTTGAAAAGCTATCTTTAAATGTTTATTTTCTCATGAAACAAGCATTTGTAGCGAGCAGTTGTGAAGAATCTCTTCGCGACGACTACTACTCGTAGTGTTAAATCACATTTTGAGTGCTTCACACTCAAGAGCAGTCTTGGCGTCGAGTTTATAACGAACATTTGTATGCTTGTTTATTTCCACATTCCATATTTTTTTACAGTACAACTTAAAAGACAAAACTTTTCAAAAATAAAAATAGATGCTTTTTTTACACAACAGGAACAAAGGATCTAAGATGCATGAATCAAATAAAATTATTGCGTAACTTTCTTTACGTTGTATAATAACGGGATGATTTTTAAAACTTTTTCTAATATAACTATATACTATCTATCTATCTCAGTACTGTACTTCCACAAAAATTCAAAACAACGTGCTAGTCCATCACGTAGAGCATTAAAATGGGACTTGCTTACTAACTTAAACTGCTTTCTCAAGACGTTGTAGCCTCTATATGGATCCTTATTTATACACAAAATGATAATGCTTATAAAATAATAAAAATACATAAAATAATAATAATAATAAAATGCTTATAAATTTAACAGTGATATCATTAATGCTCCTAAATCAAAATGCAAACAAATCGTTCGGAAATGGTTGCAAGACAGGAATTACACGGAAACAGGGAAACTACTGGAAACGACTATTTAATGTAAATTTGTATCCCACCAAAAACATTCTGTAAAAAATCTAGCCAAGTCTCGATGGAGCTGCTTGATTATCTCTAAAAAGTAATGAAATCAAGACAAAGACGTGCCAAGTCTAAGGTTCCTTACTGCAATTAATTAATTATTATGGTTGATGTTGTATGACTTGGCCGTTGAACATTCTTTATACGTTAGTGGCTTTATCAAGCCTACAATCGATGGCTATTGAATCGGCCAAGTCACACAACATTTACCATAATAATTAATTAATTGCAGTAAGGAACCTTAGTGCAAACTAAGGCGAAAATTTCAGTGCTCTGGTATTATCCAAAGGTTCTCAAATCGGGGCCTGAAAATGCGGCGAAATGGATCCTGTAAAGGATGGTACGGCAGTGTTTGCTTCGCGCTCGACTTGGCGGGGGCACTGCCGTGCCCCAGATCTTCACGTTATTTTAGGTAACAACACACATCACACACAGACACGCACACGCACACACCACACCCACACGCACGCACGCACGCACCATATATATTTACGCACGCATTCAATAAAACTTGGACATATATGGGAAGACACTGGCCTCCACAACACAGGGAAGTGTGGAGTCCAGGGCTACTGATCCAATGGTACCCACTGTTATCATATTCATAGAACTTCATGTATATGAAGTTCTATGAATTGTGGAACTGCGTTATATTTATATGTATTCTTTTATATGTATGATGTATTTATATGAACTGAAATAAATATTTTTCATTTTCATCTATTCAACCTATAGAAGTCAACTGCTGGAAATAGGTCTCCCCATTTTGCGAAATATCCCGGTCCTCCGCTTTTCTCATCCAGCCTCCACCAGCAACCTTTCGCAAGTCGTCGGTCCATCGAGCCGGAGGGCGTCCTACGCTACGCTTGCCGAGACGCGGTCCAGAACTCGTCTGCTCCAACGGCCATCGGTTCTGCGACAAACGTGACCAGCCCACTGCCACTTCAACTTGCTGATCCGGTGGGCTATGTCGGTAACTTTAGTTCTCTTACGGATTAAATCATTTCTGATCTTATCCCTAAGAGAGACCCCGAGCTGCGATAGGAATATAAAATAAAAGAATGGGAGATGACATGTAAGCTTATAAAATGTCCAAAAAATGTTTATTGAAGCAAGTAAGTTGTAAGTAAGTATCATAGTACGAAAGTTTATAATGTGCACATTTCGACATTGCTAGCTAGATCGACTCTAAATAACTGCATGATACTGTTATAATTATGGAGTTGAGGTTCAAATCTGAAGGAACGCATAGAGAATGTAGCTTCGTCATTCACCATTCGGTAGCAAATTGCAGGCTGAACTATCTCATTTCTGGAAAAAAAATATGATGTTCTTGTCAGTACGTCAATATTTTCACAGAATTCAAACTTATTGAAACGGGTGTGACCAAAAGCAGTATTTCTGTCAAAGAAGCAATTGATGTAGTTCAAGCGGCAATGGGGGGGGCCGAAGGCACTTAAATCACACCAGTTCTGGAGTGGAGACCGTGTCTTCGCACCCCACTGTATGAACCGCCGATTGACCGCTACGAAAGGTCGAAGGAGATGGGATGAGGAAAACATAGGCCACGAATATTGTACGCACATTTGGAGAAACCAGGGATGCCCTACAGTTAAATAATTATTTCTGTTACAAGATTAACAGAATTTGAGATTGACGTATACAGATCCAGTGTGTAGGTTTTTAGAGTTCATAAAGTCTTGTTCTCCTTAACTATTTATGTTAAACCTTTATCGATTAATATTAAAATATTCGAATGTACCTATTCTGTTGGGAAATTTCTCGACCATAAATAAAACTGAACTGAAACCCATCTTAAACTTTGACTCCTTAGGGGCTTTAAATTATAGGCTTTACAAAATAAAGCTAAAATTGCATTAATATAATGTAAGTAACCAATTCATTTTCATATAATTTGTTCCGGGTAGTCAAACATTTGTATTTTCTATGTATAATTTTATGTATGTTTTAAAAAATATTTGTATATAAGTATCTGAATGTCGTTGTGTGAATGTCAGTAGATATTATTGTTGTTATTATTCGACTTTATCGTCGTGTCGAAAAGAACTTAACTGAGTTAAACTTCAGTTGAGAGTCGTGAGTGCAAATTTGAGAGGATAACGCATAGTCGAAGTCATTTGTGCAATGAAACTTGTTTTTAAAACTGACTCCGACCCATATATAGGTAAACTGACTTCATGTATCTCACAACAGGCCGCTACCACATAATAACCCAGTAGAGAAGAAAATATCACGTGCCTCGCACAAAAGCTACAAACTTGCTATAATTATCGGCCACTCCGTCGCATTAACTTATAATTTAAAGAAATTGAATCCGGACTAATGCCAGCAATCTGCATAGTAATGAAGCTCACTATTAAAGTTTTTCGCCGCACCAAATTCACTTTTTGCCTCTAAAGATTAATTTGAGATAACGGGGAATTATGTAGTCTAGAGGTCTGATTGCTTCCGCACTTTAATTTGATCACCGACGCGGTGTTTTGGTTCATGCTGTGAAATTTGGATTTTTGATTTTGCTTTTTAAAAAAAAATTGAGCTAAATTAACCTAAAGGAAAATGAATATTTTTTTAATCAATTATGGATATTCCTATAAGTCAACAACCTCGCCTATCGGTCCTAATCCGCAACTTTAAAATGCGTTATGGTATAGGATTCAAATTGTATATTAATAGTAAAATTTTGTTGTTTAGTAGGATTTGAATTGGTTACGCCAGAAGACAATTCATAAAATATATATTAAGCTTTAATATTACAGCAAAATTAATAAATATTTTCATCAGCAATATTTTTTACAGCGGTACACCGCCTTATATTATTCCTTTGAGAATCTGTTTTATCGTAAACAACTTGGAAAAGAGATAAAGTTTGTGAATAGCAAGGCCCTTTGGCGTGTTTATATCATTTAGCTAAATATTTACTCTCTGTGTACATACTTCTCCAGAGGTTCCTATTTCAAAGCTGGAAATTCGATTCGGCAGCTAATTAAACGTGAGTCAGTGCCCGTTTCCAAGGAAATTATGTTCATTATCTGCGGAATCCGATTTCAAATAATTTTCAGTGGGAGCGACAATGGACCGTATATGAAAGGCTTTTCATTACGTTTCTTGGGTGACTGGCAATGCTATTAGACAACAAAGGAGTTCGATTATTTGTACGGGCTTGCGTCATTGTTCAAGCTTATAACCTGAGTATTTGCGGTGTAGATTATGGTATCTGTTGGCTGGACCATGTGGCGCCTGTGGCACCTGTGGCACTTTGTCTAGTCATAATACTGTCAGTTCAGTTTCTATTGACATCTTATAGTTAACGATCAAGTCTTCCTTAAAGTGATTTAAAAAAAAAATATCTGCGTGTGTTAAAATAACTGCGAAACAAGGTTAGTATTAAAGTCATACGTGAGTTTATCCAACGCTCTTACGGTAAAGGAAATCATCGTGAGGAAACCTGCGCACGCCTACGAAGAATTCAAAAGGTTGGAAGTAAAGTCGGCCAATCCGCATAAGGCCTGCGTGGACGACTAAGACCTATACACCCTATATGGTTAGTCTCATGCCCCTCAGTACGGATGTATATTAAACTGTTAATGAAAATTTATTTTCCACTTTGTAAGTGTTTTTAAAAGTTCAGTTTAGTAGGTTTATTCTTTAAGCATACCAGCTTGCCATTTTCAGATTCGCGTAAAAACATACCACAATCGATTAACTCACGCTTGTAATTATTGCACTCCTTCCTTCAACGCCAAAAGCTTATATTGTAAAGAAAAGGTGAGGAGCAATTTGAGAGAAATTTTAAAGTTGTTTCGCCGGTAATTGGGTAGGGGTGTCGAAGTTAATTGAATAATATCCACATTAACACACGCATCCAACATCTTGCTATAGGGTTGGCCTGCATTCAAACTTAATCTCATATTTCAAATCAATTTAAAAAAATTGAAGTAACTGATTTTGACATTGAAGATGTCTATCCGTTCGTTTTCAATTTCGCAATATCTCCGAAAAAATGCAAATTAACCAGGACTATTTAGTATCGTGACATTTAGAATTTAATGGCGGATTATATGGTGTTGAAATTTTGAATTTTCGTTGGAAACTTTTATCAAAAATTTAAAAATTATTGAAAAACAGAGATATTTGGGGGTCATTTTACATTCAAACTGCTGCAATCAGCCATTTTTAAAAAATACAAAAATTAAAAATATGCCCTCGAGGTATGAATATGATACATCGAATGACATCATAATTTTCTGACTATAATACTATGCTTTTTTATGCCCTTAGGGGCGCATTTTGTTGGAATTCCAGTGTGCGCGGCACATATCTCCAATCATCCTCAAAAATATACAAGTTAGCCAGGACTGTTTAGTATGATGAGATGCAGAATGAGGGTATTTGTAATTTAATAATCTGTCAAGTAAAACACAAACATCAGTGACCAATCGAAATTATCCTAGACCTTTCACCAACGTAGCGCCATCTAGTGAGGTTTTACATTGCAAAAACCCTCATTCAATGGCGGATCGTATGGTGTTCGAATTTTAAAAATTCTTTGGATATTTTAACAAAATTTTAAACTTAATATATATGAAAATAACTAGCGTTTTGTGGGACATTTTTCATGAAAACTGCCACAATTCGGCCATAAGTATATATAATATTATATATATATATATATATATATATTATATATATAATATATATATATATATAATATATATATATATATATATATTCACCATCAAAAAAAATGTTCAGTCCTTGCAGTTTCGATAGTTAAAAGAAAGAGTAATATACCAAAGATCATCATCGTAGATTGCGGGAACTGCAAGGACTGTATTTTTATTTTAATAGCACTTGCTTAATTAAGTAAATATTTATTCAGAAAAACACAATAACAACAACTGGCTAGATTAATGTATGTTTAAATATGCTCCGCAGTATTAAATATTCTGCCGCAGTAAAACTATGCTATTATTGCTATGTTTTCGAAATCTATTTTTATTTCAGTTGCAAATTGAACAGAACGGTCAGGACGCTCTCCTGATGGTAAGTGATACGCCTGACCATGATAAAGCGGCATTGAAGGAGATGAACCGCGCACTGCGCCCGTTACTCGAGACTACAGATGTAGGTCTCTTATACCCGGTAATTTCACTAGCTACATCTTATTCAGCTAATCTTTAAGATCCATGGGCCAAATAGTGGCCCGGTCTTTTGGAAGGCATGTGTAAGGCCGAAACAAACAGACCCTTTTACGAATGTGTGTTACACGTTGCGGATTATTATTATTTGAATATTGAGGGATATCCCCCAAACAGCCTGAATAGTCAGGCTAATACATACATATAATCACCTCGACCCACAAGATCTTATTGACTCGCTTCCCATTTAGAGTTCGTCTAAAAGTTGGGCACTTTTCAGGAAATTCAGGACCCTACCCAACTTTATAGATTTGATGTCACATGGGCATAGAAGGTAGTTGCCCAAGTGAATGTTTTAGTTCCTTTTTAGATGAACACTATTTCTTTATTTTATTAAATAAAAAGGATTTTCAAAAATAAAAGCAGTTTCAGTTTTCCCTTATTTTATTACACCAGCTACCTGCCCAAAATAAGTTCCGTCCAAATTAGTGTGGCCGTTTCGGAGATTGCCCTGAACAAACAGACAGACATTTAAAAAAATGTTGTTTTCGTATACGTACCGTATATATATTTATATACATGAAGAAAATAAATGGTTATCTTAATATTACTAACTGAAACTCCAATTTTATATAAATCTATAGATAGAGATATATCTAGGGCTCCAACATCTGTGACACGGTTTCATGAAACTATTAATATGTACTTCGACCATCACGGACTTCAGAAGTTTGTTGTTTTGGCATCTAAAACAGCGCCAACGTAAGCTACTATTGTAGTAGGTACTATTTTACTTTTATTAGTCAACGATATTAAATTTTATAAAAAAGGCACACTTGTGTTAATTATGACGATCACTTTTTTCTTCTTGGAACAAAGATCAACTAATATTTTCCTTCGTCAAGTCGAATACGAATATTTCGCTGTAATCTACCGTAGTCCATTTTAAGATGAAAGTCTCCCTCACTATGCGAAAACTACTCATTTCAACATGTTGATCCCGCGTGCCATTTTGATTATTTCAGTGCTCTCCTGATTAACATCATCATCATCATTTCAGCCTTTGGACGTCCACTGCTGGAAATAGACCTCCTCCAATGTTTTCCATATGTACCGATACTGCGTCAATGGTCATCCAATCATTTTTCCGGTGGACGACCTACGCTGCGCTTTCCGGTACGTGGTCTCCACTAAAGAACCTTTCTACCCCAACGGCCATCAGTCATCCGGGCTATGTGGCCTGCCCATTGCCACTTCGGCTTGGCGACCTATGCGACTATGTCGGTGACTTTAGTCCGTCTACGTATCTCCTAATTATTAACATTATTTCCTAATTTTATTTCTCAACGACGCAAACACTTTGAGAATTCCCTGATGCAAAAATGAAAAATAGAACATTGTCAGCCCTACCTACCTTCCTAATATACTAATTACCGTATGTACTACGCACTTTGATGTTATTCGTTGAAGAAGGTAAATACTTTTGAGACTTGGGAATTTTGCTTGTAATTCCATTTAGGAAAATTCCAAGGAAATTAATTTTCCCGCTCTTAGTAAAAGTACCTAAGCAACTAGACTAAATAATGGCTTGGACGATATAATTTTGTCTTAAGGCGGATGTTTGCCATTTAATGGTGTACCAAATTGTAACGGGCCTTGGTAGCTTAAGAGTCAAGTAAGTCACGAGTCACTCTTGCACGTGTCTAAAGCACGTTTTGCATACTGAAGTCTTGTTAATGCACTGTTTAATGTTCTAGGTTGAATGATAAAAGCATGAGGAAAACAAATGTATGTGTTTAATGCATATGGTATGTATACAATGATAATTAATTTTGATGGCACAAACTAAAAAAATATTAGATTATTTAAAGACATATTAATACAATACCGTACTTTAATTTTTATTTCTCTTTTTTTCCGTAGAAAAACCTGAATACGCTTAACAACTAAAAACGGCAAGGTAGGTGCAGATAAACAATACACTGTACATATGAAATGATAATAATGTCCTGTAAACAGGTTTTGACAAAGCCATCAATAAGTTTTATTGACTGAATTAATAAAAATGATGACACGATACGAAATGAAACATTACGAAAGAACAGATATCTAAATAATGTATTACTTTATTGTATGTAATTTGTAAAATAGTACATTTTACTAAGAAAAATAATGTCATATAAGACTTCACCCAACATCTGACCTCGCACACTCGAAGCATACCAGAGTGCCGTTTCCCAGTGACGCTCTAGAGGGCAATCGAAAAAAAGAAGGTTGATTAATCTCAACTAAAACAGTAGTTATCTATATTCCAGGTGGACTGATGACCTGGTTAAGGTGGCGGGTACCAGATGGATGTCAGCTGCTAGGGATTGGTACTCCTGAATATCATAATGGGCGGATCCGTTCCGCAATGTACATTTTAGGCTGTAATGATAATATTCATTCTCATAAAAGAAAATGGATCTTACATTAGAAGCCTTTTAAAAGAGAAAATACAGTCTTTAATAATATAAGTAGGTAGATAATATCTTTTGAGTTTATAAATCGGCTTATAATGTAGTTATAAGTATCACAAAGCATTGTCACAGATTTAAATATAACTCGCGATTGGCTTTATTCATGTAGAAACCTGAAAATAGAAAGGGTTTCAAGAATAAGATAATCCCAAGATTTAATGAATCAATCTGTGTAGGTCACAGACATCCGAATAACAATTAGACTGGACAAGCCGCCAAGTTTATAGGCAGTCCCAGTGTCGCAATTTCTTTTCGGTTCTTACCTGTGAAAAGATATTATATTTCTTGGTAAATTTTCTGGTTCACTGCGATGATGGCATGTTACAATGCACAGGATGGCATTTTGAAAAAAAACGGTAATTTCTTCTAAAATTCGTGCGTCTTGATTCGTCTCACAGAGCGTAAACTATAGCCAGTGTATGCTCGCTGAGCATACATTTGTCGCACTTTTTAACGCGGCTTGCCCCATCTCCTGTATTGGGAAATCTGTGGTGTATACTTGACGAGCATCCTTCAACACACCTTTTTACAGACATAAGAATAGTAAATGAAGAAAGAAGAAAGAAATAATTTATTATTTTTACACATCGCAACACAAGCATAACAATAAGACACTAAATGACAATTTCATTGTGCTACGACATCCATGTAAATGGACCCACTCAGCATGTGCCATGGTCCGGTGATCGGACCCTGACGCTGATTTTCCGTGAGCCCGTAATGAGTGAGAGCCGTGACTGAGTAGGCGCACGGACAAGATCGCTTCAGAATTTTTATATAATATTTTTACAAATATAAAATATGATATAACATATAACATACAAAAAAATAATTTAAATACTAATACTACGAATATATTTCTATATGATGGCTAATATTGAGAGCATAATTAATATTGAGAGCATATAATTACAAAAACATCATAATAAAATAATATAAATTGTTTCAATATCTATATCACATACTAATATTAAAACTTCTTTACATAATATGTTAAAAAGCAGTAGTGGCGTCATAATTAATGTCATATTACGAAGCCTTTTGTTTTTTAATTTGTATTAGATTTTTGGTTTGTAGGTCTGATGGCAGCCGTACGGACCAATGGGTCAAAAGGAAGACGTCTGGATAAGTTTTTCGGTGCAATCTGGATATGGATGACGGTGAACCGACGATTTTGAGCAAAATGCATTTAAGAAATCCTGGAGTGGATACATTTCAAAACCTTCAAAGTTAACCTTTTATAGGAATACATTATCAAATAGAACCAGGCTTTGTATAATTGGCGCACATATATTTCAGATTTTGTTAAAGAATAATAATTGATATACAATCTTTGTATGTGATATGGTCACATTGTATATTTAAATAGTAGCCAAAAAGACCTGATATTTACGTTCTAACCCATTTTCATAAAAATGTTAGGCAATATACTATTTTTACCTACAAAAGGTTTCATAGACTAAATTTTCTTCAGAAAGCTTAGATAAATATAGAATTGTATAACATAACAATGTAAAAAAATCAGACAAGCATGTAGAAAAGCGTTCTACGAATGTACTGAGGTCCTACATAAATCATTTAGATTTAACGCACGCAGAAAACTTAAGAGAGAGAAATACAATCATAGCATTTTATTCGAATGTTATAATGCTAAAGCAGGATTATATGGAACGACTTAAAGAGATCTGAATAAAAAAAAATGTGGTAACGCAGATATTTTTACAGTTTGCGCATTTTTGTTCCTGTTACTTTGTGTTGAAATCGATAAATCAGTCTCCTTTAGGCTTTCATTCAAGGATATTGTTTCTGAAATAGGTCATGATCATTTTCATAAAGAATCCATCATGACTGATAGATAATGTTACTTAATGAACAAGGTCGCGATCGTTAACTTTAAAACGAAATAACGCATAAACTTTTTTTTGCTTTTTTTAAGCTAACCACAAATAGACACACATCAACACTAAGCCATATTTTATTCTTATTGTGGCTTTTTGTATATCATGTACAAAAAGAGTGTAAAAGTGAGTTATGTTTATTGAATCACAAGGAATATTGTATTAGAGTTATAATTTTGTAAAGTCAAACGTAAATGTGTTTATTCAATTAATTCATCTAATTATTACTACTATTTCGAGCGGTAATATTGTTTAAAAGTTAAAAGCATACTTTATGTCTAGAAGCCCAGCCAACATACTCGTACTTAGCAGTAAATCTTTTCATTTAAAATAGAGTTTAAAATACATTGAATACTGATATATAGAAACAGCATATAATAAGTAGAAGTAGACTATTTCATAAATTACGTTTTACCAGGGTCAAATTATCTCAAAAAAATATCAAAAGTAAGCATAGCCGATGCCGCTTTCACATACTTATTTTGCTAACTATAAACGACATATTCGATAAACGGGGAAAGGTAGTTTAAACTATACTCCGTCCTACCATTCAGTATTTTTTTACAGTTTGAAATACTTCATAATAATGATGCTCTCGCATCTTAACTATTCGATTTAAAATAATATCTATTTCACTATAGATCAACTTCAAATCGATTTCATACATCGTCTTATTTTTAACACAAGTCATTCTTATACATTTATCATATTAATATTTTTTCTGTTTCATTCATATTCCCTGTCAAAACAACAGGCAAACGTATGGTTTCAAAGCATTAAATTAATAAATACATCAGCTAATCCTGACGAGTTTCGTCTAAAGCAAAGACGCGAATTAAGGCAAGCAAATTCCCCCGATAGTGGGTCATATATCTTCTATCGGACGCCTAATTTGCAAATCGTTAAACGCTTAAATTAAAATACCGATCAAGGCCTGTGGAATTCCAATATTTTCCAGCGAGGGCTGAAATTGCTGACGTGTCCTTTAATTGTGTTTAAGCATCGTTAGTCTCGGGAAAATGAATGTGTTCTTTTTTAAATCTTCACCTATCTCGGTTGTCGCTGTGATTTAATAATGCTGACTTTGACGGTTTCTAATTACCAAGGCGTTTATTCTATATTTTACTCCGGTTTTCTTAAGTATATCCTAAATATTTAATTGGTCTATTCACAACTGTCACAATGGTCAATCGACCAGTGTGAGCATGGGTGACCGAATAATATGATCTCCTAAAGGCTTCTCCTAAGCCGTTGGTCTCGGCTACTATCATAGAACGGTAAAAGATAACACCTACCAATCTATTTAAGGCCCGCGTGACGTGACATTCGGATATTCTGATGACGACAAAGTGTCATAAGGCTTGTGTGCAGTCAAACATATAAAGCTGACGAATTGATACAAACAAACGCTTTCCTTTTTATTACTATTAATAATGCAGCAAAAATTGCGATCTATAACTTTGCCAGCCGCTTATTGGAAACTTGTTATAAGTTATTTAATAAACGAGTATATTGCTGTAATAAATAATAAGCCATGGGATCGTACAGCTCGTTAATCATGCTAACAGACTAATTGAGGCCTATCTCACTTGATTGGCGTTTCATATGGGTAATTGTTGTCCAATTTAAACTTAATCGCTAACCACTAACCGGCAATGTCGTTTTTATGCACAGCGGTTTACGTTTTGTTATTGTGTTGTGTTTCGATTTCAACCAGTTTTAATGGAGGAATTCGATAATAAATAAACAGTTTTAGTGTCGTTCATTTCAGCCTGTGTAAACTCTAACCGCAAAACTGTGTTCTTGTAATGTGTTTTTTGTAATTAATTGTTACATATTTTGTGCATTCTTTAATTTTTGCATGTATATTGTACTCATTTGTAACCTATACTCTAGGTAAGTATTTTTAGGTATGTTATTTACATTAAATTCTGTTTAACTTTAATTTGCAAAACTGCTTCCATGTCAGCTGGCTTGTCGTGGCAGTTTGTAATTAAGGCATCACTACTTGTTTGTATCGCTTACTAATGTCCTAAATAAATAAATAAAATAAAAGAAACAATGTGAAAAATAGCCAAAACGTAATAAATTATTAGCTTACGTTTTCATCATTCCTTTTTTAAATTTCATGCATAACATTTGTGAGTTAGTTATTTGGGTTTACCCCTTAAATGTATTTTTTAATATCATTAAGTAAACGGCACGGTCAGTTTGCTTACCTAATAGTAATTTATTCAGTTTGGCCATGACAGTTGCAATATTGGCGGAAATTTATAACAGTAGGCAGTCATTGCTTTCCGTCAACACTAACCTGTGCAATACTAGCTGTTTCTAATGTGTATGCTCTTATAAAAAAATTAAAGGTAAAATAATACCTATCTGAATAACTACTTTCTTTGACAAATGAGGTGTAGGGTTGTGGGTTGGTTGTTAAGTTTAGCAAAGTTGAGTCATGTTAAAGACCAATGTCCGTCCACGATTTTCCGTTTAGTCCCGATTTAGTTTCATTGAAACAGTTAAAATCTCAGTAAATTTGTATACCCAACAGATTTTATGACGTCAAATACATGCGAATTCATTTCTCACTGGTATAGAAATTGGGCTATTGTGTGAAATCGATCAAGGGATCCGCTAACAAAAGCAATGGCCAGTTACGCGTGGAGCCTTTTCTGGTCCTTAACGAGCCTATTCAAAACTAACAATAGTTGAGTTTGTTTGATGAAATCAAGACACCTACTTTATTTGGATCGTGTTGGTTATAATTTGTCGGTATAAACATACTCAAGTGCAAAGTGTTCAAAGTCTAGTCAGCACTTTACATATTTAAAAAAAATGAATAATTCTAGTAAAGCCTTTTCCTAAAAATAGTGTGGTTATTGTTTCTTGGATAAAACGGTCACTATGCAATATTATATATTATATAATTATGAATTGTCGGTTATATAGGAGCTTTCTTACGTTTCCTATGCAAAAGGTACACTTCCTCCAGCAACTATCTCTTAAAAATGCGCCTCTTTGTTAAAATATATAGGTATTTTTATACATATATTATTTTTTTTTTAAATTAAAATTGCTTTTAGTCACAGTAGGATAATATAGCATTGCAAAACGTACCGTCCAAAGCACACATTTATGTGATTTAGCCTACGATGACTAAAAATAACTTGGAAGTTTTACGCGATGACCTTTCAAAAGTGTTTCTCGTGTAAACCCACGCCATGATATCATTCCTAAAGTGTATTTTGGAGGTAATGGTATAATTTATTTAATGAGCCAGGTAGAACTTCATTTAATTACAACTATAAAAAACATTTTGTAATAAATGTATTGTCATTTCTTGCAAAAAGAAGCCACTTTGTGTGCTCCAACTATAGCTGATTTTAAAACCGACAAGATATAATAGACATAGAATTTCATTCGAAATTTAGCTCAATTGTAATTATAATTTATATAACAATATTTTTTATATCAATTACCATGAAGCTTGTTCGTAAATAACCAAATGCACTATTGAACTACGACCCAACGCCATACAAAATAACAAATAATCGGATTACAACCAAGAATTTTGCAGACTTGAGCTTTGTCAGTAACAATATAGACAAGTCGAGAGCTCGCCGTCGTATCGGCTCTAGTCATATTAAAGTCTACAACCTGTCTAGACTGGAATTCTAGTTCGCCCGACAAAGATTCCCTCATATTTCACATTTCCTTTGATTCGATCTACTCCGGAGTGGTTTAGAGCGACTACGCTTATACTTTTGCACCTACTTGCTGTCTTATTTCTCTATTTTACTGCAAGTTTTATTACCTGTTTCAAGACGCGATGCTGATAAAATTTCATTTTACTGTCGAGTTTAAATTATCCGATTGATGTTCTTCTATACCTAATAATGCTATCTTCTCTATTCCACTTATCAATCACATGGTGATATAACTTTCCAACTCTAAAATAGTTCAAACCACCCAAACCTTTGGTGGTGGAGTGAGACTCTCAAGAAACGAGGATTTGTCCAGTTGAATGCACTGGTTTCGCCGGGCTTTTATATTATAAAGTGATCGAGACGGTCAGTTCGCTCAACTAATGGTAAAAATATTAGTATTGAAATTCCTCAATCCTAAAATATTTCTTCCTCATTAACACCGCGATTCGCCTAACCCCCGAAATAACGAATTTTGGGTCTGATATACCTACCCTGTAATTTCACTAGGGTAATGATCGTATCGGATCCTGGACTACGCATAAAAATAATACGAACCTATAGCGTAGATATTTTAATATGAGAATATTGTTTTAAGGATACGATATATTGCTTATTCTTGACAAAATGTTTAAACTACTATTTATCAATGTGATATCTCACAGTACACTACTAGATAAGGCTTATTTTATGCCATAAGTGTACAGGACGGTCAGAATGCTCACCTGATGGTAAGTGATACGTCTGACCATGAAAGAGCGGCATTAAGGGAGACCAGCATCTGGTTGATTGTTATTATTCTCCACCAATGTTGCACTGCGCCCGACACCCGAGAAAACCGATGTTAGGTCTTTTATACTTGGTAATTTTACTAGCTACAATGCCCTCATCTCGAAATACAAAAGTGCATAATACTCCTGTTACACGGGATGATATCTAGCACTGTGCCTGTGCCTACTTAGACAACTCAGTACCGAGTTCGCCTAGTAAACCATATACACTAGTGTAGGCACTAGGCTACCTCCAGAGCTTATTAACATTAAAGTATTTTGGTACCGCAACACACCGTACTGGGTGCTATAGAAGGGTATTCTTTTTCTTTCCATTGCTATTCATCAGGGTGCACCACAGGTAGGTATAGTTGGGTTGGGTCCTTAAAGATATATGTTGGGAACCTTACATCGAAATATGTTAGCTATGTACATATACATTAAAAAGAGCCTATAGTTATAAAAAACACAATATTCGTTTAATTATGTATTCAAATACATTGAAAGTGCTGAATTCATGGGGCTTTCTATCAATCCCTAAAACAGTATTACAATATATTACTTCGCCTTTTCTGGTACAAAATGCTGACTTATCATCAAAGTAATATGGTTTTAAGATATGGCGGTAACACCCCAGGCCTCCATTGGTAACATTATTACAAAAGTATCTTACTTATCCACAAAAGGAAATAATAATACGATTCAAAATATTACAAAACTACCCAAAAAAGATAAGGCACACATGCTTTCTGCTCCTAATTCCAGCTCACATCATGCACAATCAATATTTCATCAAGTTTCAATATCCTTATAACAAGGACGCAAAGAAAATAGATTTGGAATGCCCCAAAAAGATCGCGGTCCGTCCGGTCGTTTCTTTTAAAATATGCATGAGAGACCGGGTCCGAATGTGTTCACGCCGAAATAAAACTGTATTGTCCAATATTGTAGCGTGATGTTTGCGAAAAAATAGCTTTTTTAGTCTGTGGCGTATCTGTGGAAATAAGGCGCGTTTGTGATAAAAGATACAGATAGGTTCCTCACTTTATATAAGATAATTTACATAGATCTTCAAATGCTTGCTCGTAATACAATTTTCCATAACAGATGAAACATGCAAAATAATGTTCCAGTTCCAAAGTGTTCCAGTTTTAAAATATTCAAATAATTTCATTATTTTATATGATAAAACTATGTAACCAATAATATTAAAAGTTTCAAAGAGTGACTATCGAGTTTCTTGCCGGCTTTTTTCGGAGCTCCCTCTTATTCCGAACCGGTGGTAGAGTCATGAAAACATAATAATAACAATTGGCGATTGAAAAGTATTGGTAAAAGATTTATTTAAAATTAAAATATTTTGAATTCAAATTGATTAAATAAATAGAACTTACGAGAAAAGCCCTAAATGATATTTCATAACATAAATATTAGTACACATTTTAAATACAATCATACAATATAACAGTGTTAATACAAATTTGTTGTTTTGAAGGATATAAAAGCAATTTTAACAATGATTATAGATCCCGACCATTCACAAATATAAATAAGTTTCAAGCTCTGTATGATCTTTGATCTATGGCAGGGTTTTGGTATTGGCAGCTCATTTCCGGTGTGCGGATTTTCTTATCCGGAAATCTGCTTTGCTAAGGCCTGCCTTGTCAAGCCTCTAGACCTCTGGCAAAAAGTAGCCCGTATCAAAGAGGGAAAAGGAGGAAGGTTAACAAAATTGACATGGACGTCACTCTGCATACTTAATAATAATAATAACATATGCTATGTTATTGACCATTGAATAAGTTGTTTAAATTGTACCTAATATATTATCAAAACACGTTTCATCATCATTATGGCAGTCTTAGATGTCGACTGCACAAAAAAGGTTGTCTTATCCCAAGGTTACGATATACCTACTTATATATACCTATAGGTTTACACACTAAACGATTTTAGACTTTTATCGCTCTTAGGGTTACTGACTAGAAAAAACTGAATACTCACACGTGTCAAAATAAATGCGATAAAAGGTTTTCCCTTCGCAGTATTTCGTATTTCAATCTATTGATAGACATATTACGGTTTTTCGGATATCTATTGAACGGGAAAAAGCTTGTCGGCGGTTTGTTCTGAAATGAATTATATTCATATCGTAACGCGTAAGTGCTACATGGAAACTCAATTTTCTTTTAAATCGAAATTTATATATACGTAATTGATCACTGAAGCTCTCCCCGTTGGTTATGTTATTTACGGTAACTGCTTGGACGCGTTAAAATAACTTCACTAGGTGGTAGACCCGGGTCTACTGAGTCGTCTAGGTAGGTTCCACCACATTGCAATATATTGTAGAGCTAACATCTGTAGTCTCGGATAACAGGCGCAGTGCGGCATTGATGGAAAATAGTCATTGTCTGCCAGTTGTTGCTCTTAATCAATACCGCTCTGTCATGGTCAGGCGTATCACTTTTCATTAGATGGGCGTCCTGACCATCTTGTAACATAAAAAAAATACTGAAATTTGGACTTGGGTGTGATATCCTATTAGGGTAATTCGGAAACATATTTTTCGTCAGAGCAGTCCACACAAATCCAAAATGAATAGACAAACCAACAAAATAGTTTGCCAGACGAAGTCTAAGCCAAAATTCGACCTAAAATATAAATCTTAGGCATTACTTGGTAATGCACTACCAAAGTTTAAGAACCACATGAACATATTAAAAACTGTTGACACTCTTACTTTAATTCTTAATTAAATAATTATCATGGGTTATTTTTATTACATTGTAAGTTAATAATTGCATTATTATCCAAGTCCGATAAGTTAGAAGACCGTTTAAATTTGTGAATGAAGTCCATCTTACTGTATAATAAATTAAAACGTTATTTATAACCAAGCTCTGAGATAAATCAGACGAAACTACCCGGGCTGCATAATGCTGTAAGAGTTATTAGAAATGTCGAGGGCAATAGACTCATAAAAAGTACATTCTAAACATGTAGTTTAGTATTACTTCTACGAGGAGGCAAGTTTATTCGCAAGCGAACTTCAGGGCCGGCATAAACACCCGGCCCTAGGTCGTATTTCGCAGAAAGGTGGCCGTCTTTCTATCTGATCGATGGTTTTGTGCCGTGGAATTAGAGCGCCCTTTGGGTATAACTGCGAAGTTGGGATCTGTTGTACTGTATTGCAGTTTCTTCATGTGAAGTTTTTAGATCTGGAGCTTTTATCGAACAAATTTACCCGAGGAGAGAGTGTATGAAATTTTTGTTATTATGATTTTACATACAAATTGTACATAGAAAACACTCAGTCTGCAGGGGCCCTGGAATTTTGAATTTTGTAGCCGACTTTAAAACACTAAACTATATGTAAAATTGTAACCATAATATGGTCAAAACAGCTTTCTTTATTTATATACACATAAGTTCAACAAACATCGTTTCAATTTTTATTGCGGTTACAGATCCTTTTGGCAGGAAGTGGAAAATGTATAGGCCGTAACTTTAGTTTTAGGTAATTCCAGACTGAGCCTGTTAAATAATTCACCCGGGCAAAGTGTCGTCTGCAACCCTTCATTGAATCCAATTGGCTGTTCGATACAATGCAATATTCATACTACTCCCGATGCGATTACTTACTATTCACGTAATTATATTTGAACTGTCGTACGAAATTGGAATGTGTAGCTTGTTTGTACCTAATATTTAAAAAGTTTTCCTTAATAATATCTTTAATACTGGTTCAAATTCAAATGTTTTATTTGCAATTAAGTGTACAAAGGTTCTTAAGTTTTAGTATGGTACTTACAACTTAGTGACCCTTTTCGGGTATGGCAAACAATTAATTAGCTTAAATATTTTTCATTATACATTTAAAATACAATTTTCTCAGTCTATTTATATTTTATGAACAGGTGTTTTAAGATATTCATCAACTGAATAAAAACATTTTTTAGTGAGAAATATTTTAAGATTTCTATTGAATGACTTGAAAACAAGGTCTTCACGGATTTCTGGTGGAAATTTATTAAATAGAAAGAAAGAAAGAAAAACCATTTATTGGCCACAAATTCACAAATAAATAATACAAAATATACATAAAACAGAACCCAGTGGCCAATCAGGTACGAACCTCAGCATACGCTGCAGTAGTATAACCCACTGCAGCACTGATTTTCTGGCTGTACCTACGGCGAGTGAGTTGGATAAAAGATAACAGTATACATGTCACAATACACGTAATAATCGAAAACATACAAAACGAATTACAAAATTTACTAAAAAACACAAACATAAATATAAGTTAACATAGTATTTAAACACAAGGAAATAGCAGTGGAAAACAAAAATAACAATAAAAAAGAAAAAACAGGGAGTGGCAAGTAAACAGTGCTATCCCGCCTGACATAATATATATGTGCAACGGAACGCATCCATTTCCGACCACACCCATAGATAAAAAAAGAAAAAAGAATCACAAAGTAATTGCCACGTACAAACCTAATTTTACAATTAACACTCGATTTACAAATTAATGACTATTTTAACTTACAACAAAACATCTAACATATTATACAGCAAGATTACAACATAACAACAGTATATAAAACGGAGAATTATAAAGGTGAATAACAAACAAAAAAAAACTTAATAGAATTCAATCAATCAAAAACTATACATTTATCCTATGGCCGCCCAAGAAGTGCCGGGAAGACATCGCCACCGCATGTCGTGAATGATGTACAGGTACGTAAGCCTTCAGATATCTGCTTGTCAACTAAAAATCGTTTGAGTTTTGTTCTGAATGACCATAACATTTTCAGTTCACGCAGCGGATGTCATTCCAACACTTAGTGGCAGGGAATCTAAAAGAGCCTCTAAAGGCCTTACATGCGATGTCTAGGCGTGACAAAGACGTGAGTGCACACCCTTTTTGTATACCTGGTAATATCTCTTGCCCAGACAAGTTTGTTGAAAAGGTAGGGCGGCATACACCTCCCAATGACGCCGAACAACATAGTGGCAAGATGCAGACGCCTGCGAGCCTCCATTTTTAACATATTTGTCGAATTTTGAAAAGGAGTAACATGAGATCTTGGAGGGATAGTGAAGCAAAAGCGAGCACAGGCATTTTGCACTCGCTGTATAAGTTTCTTAGACCTAGCAAGCAGACAAGGACCATACACAGTGACACAATAATTCAACTTAGACAGTATTAGTGACTCACATAATGTAATTCTGAGTTCCTCGTTTAAGTATGGTCTTAGTTTGTATAATAGTTTAAGCCTGTAGAAGCAACTCCGTGTACACTCGGCAGTGTGACTTTCAAAGTTCATGTGGCTGTCAAATCGAAGTCCTAGGTTCCTAGCTGAGTCAACACGTTCCACAATTCGCCATTATTAGAAATATTAATTGGGGTGCTGCCAAATTCAAGCAGCCGTTTCCCAATCAGCATCAACTTGGATTTACTGAGGTTCAAGACTAGGCAGTTGGATTTACACCATGCAAAAATACGCTCCAGGTCTTCGTTTATCCTTGCAGTTGCATTGTCAATCTCCCCCGGTTTAAATGAGAGGTACAATTGTATATCATCCGCGTAAATATGGTACTTACAATTTTTATGGTAGATATAATGTCTGCACTGTACAAAAATATAGTATTGGACCGAGTATTGAACCTTGAGGCACTCCTCGAGTAACTGGAAGCAGGTCGGACCTTAACTTAGAGCCATTTGGACATGTCACTTCTACAAGCTGCTGCCTGTCCTGAAGATAGCTGCTGAACCATTTTACAGCCCTGTCATCAAAACCCAGGTAGGCAAGTTTGGATACAAGGAGAGCAGTATTGATGGAATCAAAAGCGCGTGAAAAATCAAGTAGAAGAAGAATACTTAACTCTCCCTGATCCTGAGCGGCCAGAAGGTTATCCACTACGTCGACCAGGGCGGCTGTACTGTGGCCCTTACGAAACCCAGACTGGTAGTGGGGGAGCAGGGAATACCTCTCGCTATACTCTGTAACCTGATTACACACTACCCTCTCCAGAGTTCTGTGCTTCGTAGTGCGATTTCCTTACTGTGGTCAGGATATTGCACGCGAAATCGTCTGATTTTTGTAAAATAAAATTTCCATTTCGGGGTGAGCTTCAAGCCCTCCGAGGCCCCTAGCTACAATCATAGGATGGTAGTAATTAACACCCACTAATACGCGTTCATAAATATGCACAGGAGACCTCTGCCCTACAGTTGATGGTTATCGCCCGATGATGAATCGCCTGATAGTGCTACAATAAATATATCATTTGATAAACATAGTATTGCTACTACAATTATAAGATTTTTCATCATAAAATTACGAAACCTTATGAAGATTTACTGTTATACGAGTAACCCAATCCGATGGTCCAATGCATGTCAGCGAGTCACTAAAGCCTTGTTTTAAATTCGAAGGGTGCACCAATTGCATATTAAGTTGGTTTGGGTCCCAAAAACACTTATATCTTATAAAAAAGTTAACTAATCGAAATTGAATCAAAAGCGGAATATTATAAAAGCTGTTCATATAACTTTTTTCGGGTTCCTTTGGTACTCGAATCTTGGTAGATTAAATTTAATTTATATTAATAATTTGAATCATATTGAATATTCTACAGTGTAGAACATCTATCTAGTCTGAAATAACACTGAATATTTATCCCGCTTCTTTTTACAACACACTCGTTTCTTCTTAATATTATCACATACATATTTAAAGTGATAAATATTATCACAAAAATATTTCATATTCCAGAACAAATCATAAACACAATTGTAACTCAAAAAGTCAAATAAAGACCATATTGACAGATATTTTGCGAACTTCTCTAAATCTCCGCGGAGAAAGTAGGTCTATAAAATCTTAACTTTTATAATATTCTTTATCCCATATAACAGCCAACTTCAGCACTAAAACTTTTAACTGGGAGTTAACTAAATTAGACAAGTGCCGCGATGCGGAACACTGAAATGAAATAAGAGGATCATAAAATAAAAAATAATTACGACTGTGCGAGTTTGTGAGGATTTCATTTCATAAGAAACTTTTCGAGGTTTACTCAATGCGAAGGGTACCGCATAAAGCAACTTTGGTTTGTAATAAAGATACGTTTATGTGTATCATATCATAATCAATTGTTCGACGTTTAAAAATAATAAGACTTTAACGGCCCGTGTCAGTCCACAGCTGGACCTTCACAGAATGGTATGAAAGGTTTAACCATTACGTCCATTAGGCAGACGGGTACATCAATAACTTTAAAAGCTTTGATTTAATATGACATCGCTACTACCAGTTTTTTTTGCTGTTTTTTATATCTATGTCGCCTCCTACAGTCACCACATAAGGCGTATTTATATATTATATATATATATTTCATTTTCGTCAGGTGTCACAATAACCAGCAATTTAATAAATCTTATAAAGATTAATTGGCATCTGTATTACACAGATTCATGAGATTACTCATCCATGTACAAAATCCATTTTATGTATATGTATACTTACATATAAGTATTTTACGTATTTGCATCTTTATGTAAAGTTCACTACTGAAATAAACTCATTATTGATGACTCTCAACGTTAAATGTTATCATAGAGAATGAGTATTATGTTTTTTGAAAGTAAAAGAAGTAGGTAATATGAGTTGTTAATTTTGGGAATCGCACCGCACATTAATACAACCAACATAAAAATTAAATAATAATTTTAAATATTGACCAATACGGGATTCAATCTATAAAATTTTTTTGATTCAACATTACATTGAAACAGTTATCTTTAATAAGTTCGCCTACTTCATGAATATACAAAACACAAAAGCACTTAGCATAACGTCTGCAACCGGTGAACCGCTAAGTCTCATTTTGAGCCAGTTAACCCCTAATGTTTACAATTCAATACACCCGCGCAAACCCGGGAATAGTTTTGTCTTGGAGATAATGATCGCAGAGTTCATCCCTGGTCTAATAATGTTAAAGGTCCTAACACATCGATTGTGAGTTTAAACCAGTTTTTAGGGAATTCTTATTAAGTAAATTTAATACATTTTGTGAAAACTACTACTAAATGGTAAAGGTATGCAAAAAATAAAAACAACAGTAACAGTTCAATAATGAAAATTAGAGGATACCTATCAGTACTATTATTACTAGCTACTCTCATAACATCTTTGTGAATTTTGGACAATTAATTAAGTACCTTCGTTTTATTCCGCATACCTTCGGTGTGATACCGCATACTCTGGCTTTGAACCATGTTCCGCCCAATATTAACAATATAAAAAAGTATTTTATTTCTCATTCCACAACAAATTTAAATATTAATTAACTTAGCATCACTTCGACACAATTCAGACGACAATAAGCTGCTCTTTATTAACTGTCTATAAGCTAGCGTTGACACTGTGCCATCGTGGCATCGCTCACTGAATGGTGAATCTCCTCTCATTCAGCACACCGCACACATCTCCACTTTGGTAGAATCCAGACCTAAACCTAATAATGATATTCGTATATTATATCTATTTTTGATGTTGATACACCTGACTGAAGTTAAACTAATTCCAACAAACCAAAAGGTCGATTTACAGGAAGATGCTCAAATTGAACGGATAAAGCTATTAAGATGGTAGGACGTTATCCGAGCTGCGTGAGGAGGCAACTTTTGGTTAATTAATTACTGGTACGAGAGGCGTCGCCTAAGATGGATGAAGGCGACAACTCGAAACAAAATATCACCGGGTGCGCTATAATTTATCATTAGCTTGTCTGCTGTCGATATCCTTGTGGCAAAGCTTTATAATTTAGCTCTATAGTGACATCCTTTACGATTGCAAGACATGATCTTATTGCAGACATTTAGAAGATATACTAACGTAATTAGTTTCTATGAAGAGTTTTCGTGAAAAAGATGATACACGTACAAACCTAATCAATAAATGTTTCACTATTCATTTGGAGTAATGTTTAAGAACCCAGTAACTACGTGAAAATTGCGAGTTCGCTTTGGGTATAGTGCTGACATTTGTGTGTAAATAAATATCTGTTTGTATTGGGTATTATATATTTAATTTAAATAAAATATCAAGAAATTTTGAAGAAAAAAATAACGTAACATTTCTTGTATTGTAAGATCACACTATACGGCTTTTGGAACACTATAAATGGAAGACTGGACCGGAACTCACCAAGCAAATCCAATGCTTATGGTGTATTTAACAAATACCATGATAATATCATGAGTTAGTATTCGACGCCGACGACCCACGATTTAACGTGCTCTTCAAAGACACGAAATATATTTTTTTCGGCTATTCTTTGGATTTCATTTCGATGGTTTTTTGACTTGTCAAATTACTGCCAGCCAACTATAAATGTATGATGATGATCGATACTATCACCTTGAAATTGCCCCAAAGCCAATTTGCGATTCTAATTCATTTTTCCGATTAGAATAATATTTTGATATTTTGTATCAATAAACTTACCGTCTTCAGAATTTGCGTTCTTAGATCTTCAAAACGAACGGTGGAACACGCAAAGAGAGCAATACAGATTCACGGCCCTCGTTATTTACTCATTAAAACTTCGAATTGAAGGCGTTCCCAATAGCGAGGGAAAAGTAAAATAAACTTTGCAATGATATCGCCAGAAAGATGTTTACCTTCACATTTACCGTGGCAGCTGGAATTTTTTAATTCAGCCCCAAGGTTCATGATTAAAAAATAACTTTTCTCGTGGCATCGTTGCTTAGGCGCTTTGATCTTGCCATTTGACAAACCTTTTCGCGCTTCCACAAATTGGAATTGGAATCATTTCACAGTATTATTACTGTGTTCATATTCTATTTTTTACGTGCTCCTATCATCCTTGAGCTTACAAAATAAACCATTTGGTAGCTCTTTATATGATAATGATTTAAACTACCGGCTACTAAATGGACTGGCGCGCGGTGACTTGAGAAATGTCTCTTGGAGGCAAAATGTGAAAAACGGACAACAAGGATATCTGGCATGAAATGAGGTCGATAATTGTCCAGCATTTGCGATAGGTTGAATGAATACAGAGAGATAGAGTAAAGTTTTTGACATAAAATCAGTAAACACTGTTATTATCAAAAAGCCTTAGGTAAGTTTAATAAGGTTAAGTTTAATATCAACTTAATGCCTCATCAGCCAAGTTCATAGAATAACCCGCTCGATTGCTGTCAAATAAAGACATCGATTTAATTTTCCTTTGTACAAGAATCGGTTGAGAAATCCAATAATGCCGTGCACAAAGGCTCGGCAGACGGATGTCGCTTCGGAATTTAATATTTATCACAAACAGGACCTAACTGGGATGGCCATAATATCTGTTTTGAAAAAGCGAATGTGCCTTGACGTCTCGTCACTTGCTGCTATATTCCTCAATCTCTTGTTATTGTCAGTACATTCTATTCTATACCTTAGAAATAATTTGATTGGTTTTTTAAACAACAATATGAGTTTAGTTGTTAATTATGCAGAATAAACTAGTGAATTCTGAAAGAGTTTTGAGAATAAGAGTAACTTCACTTAATATAACATATCACAGAACATGACTTAACGACTTTTTTGAGAGTATGTTACTTAACACCCAGCTGCAATGTTTCTTATAGCTACTAGGTAAATGTACTCTTGTTGGGGTCGGCTATTACATGACAGACTAAAATACTCCACATGATGTGTGTCGCTAAATTATTACACCAATAATTACTGATAACATATTTTGTCAATTAAAATCAAATTAACTAAACTTGTGCCTCATTTGTAGGTTTCATATCACAAGTTAACCTAAAAACTAATTTTCTCAATAAACATAAAAGCTCATTTGACGCATTACATCTTGAAGGAATCACAGTAACGGTTGACGTTCAGGAATGACTGGGTAGGGTCCCCTTTGTAAACGTACGCCCCCTTGGGACACCCTGGGGTACGGACTTTATTAAAGAGGGTTCTATACTTATTAAAAGTGAGAGTGCAGAACCCAAACACCTCCCGGCGAGGAATGTCCCGCCATCGGTCACCAGCTGCGTTTAATGCTAACTTACTATAAAGCAAGGGTTCACACAAAAATGATCCGTAAATATGAATGCGTAGGATCCAATTTAATCAAAATATTATTTTAAGTCCGATAAGTTACACTTCCAGAGTTACACATTCACATAGATATTTACAAAGTGCCCATAAGTTTCCCGGAAAGTACAATTTGGGAATTTTTATCAAGTCTAAATAGGTTTTTATCTAAATAAATCCGAACTTCCCAGGAGTGTTGTTGTTACTTCACATAAAGGCAAGGCAAAGGCTCGTAAATCAAAAAGCTACGATTGATAAAAAGAGGAGCATTGACAATAAAATGTGGTGTAATTGTTAAAACTCAGATACTACGCTAAATGGTCCGAGTTCGAACACTGTGCATTTAAAAATAGTCTTGCTGGTTTTCTACGTTCCATATATTAGAATATACAGTACTCAATCACTGTTTTCTAGGACCAGTAATCTCACAAAATCTGTATCCTTAAATGTATCCATCGAAACTTTACTTTCAAGCCAAACAATATCCTAAGATTAAATTTATTGTATTATCATCCCTTTCCCTTTCTTTAAAAACTTATTACTAAAAGATTCTTTACCTAAATAAATTTAAAAGGGCAAACATGAACATTTCAACAACAAATCGGCTGCTCGATTAAAAATACATTCCGCGCTAGGAAACGAAGGTTTCCACTTGCCTAATGGATTGTTCCGTAAGCGATCCCTCGGATGTGTAAACTATATTCGAATTAAGCCAAAGCGAAGGGGACAAAGAAGTTTTTTTTTCTATCCCAAAGACTGCGAACTGCACAGATTTGTTCACGCACCCTCTCTGAATGAATAATTCAACGCGTTGTAAAGTACAGGGCAAAAGTTACGGGGACAGTTGCCTATTCAACTGTCAATAAAGCGTTCTAATTTATTTTTAATTTAGCACGTCTGGATTATTTTATTCAAGCATGGAGCAGGAACAATCTACAGTATCACAAAGCTTTCCTCAACATCAATTACATGTGGATTTATTGACATTGTACATTGGAATTACATTACCTCACCGGAAAATAAGTTATTCCTCCATTCCATTATTTATTCCTCTTTTTCTTTTTTAAACTAATACTAGAGCGTCGGTGACGCATTGGGGTGGACGGTAACCTTCCGATCTGGAGAGTCCAGGTTCAAATCCCGCCACGTATGTGACTTTATCAATTTTCAAAATTATATGTACGTTTATCTGACGCTTTTACAATGAAGGAAAACATCATAAGGAAACCTGCGCACGCCTGCGAAGAGATTCAAAGGTTGTGCGTGAAGTTGGCCAATCCGCAGTGGACCCGCGTGGACGTCTAAGGCTTAATTACCCTTTACGAGTAGGCTCGTGCGTCTGGGTGGGGGACATTATAATGAGATGATCATCATCATCATGTTGCGAATTATTTGGGAAAATATATAGGTTTATGATATTGTTTTTATTGTGGAATGGTCCACGTGTTTTCTATTATTAAAGCAAATAATAACTCTCAAGCCATTGTATTTTTGAATCATAATAAATTTTACACGCCACAATACATCGAATACGAATTTTATTTAAATTGTATTTTTATTAAAAAAAAATAAGTTCCGGCTAACGCTTCGCAACTACGTATGGTTTTATGAACTTAATAGTACTACTTAAACGTTAAAAAAATATTTCTTATTCAAGACTAACAAAAGCAACCAAAACATCGTATTCCCGTTTACTATTCTCGTCACGTCATTGCAGAGTCCGTTCATATTCCATATATTTTTGGCGGGTTTTAATAAAACTTACTTATATGTCATAAAAGCCGTAAGGTTTGACGCGGCATGTTCTTTATTGTCCCGAATAAAGACCGAGAGGTGGGTCCCTATCCATAGAATTCCTAAGCATTGAAAAAGTAATTTCAATCTAGCTTTACGTGAGGTTTTCCTTCGACGAAATAAACGGGATTTGAAGAGGAGTCAATGAAATAAAAACTGTAAACATTTCAATTACTGCCCTACTCCTTGGATTTCTACAATGTAACTGAATTTAACATGTATCAATTAGTCTGTCGTGTCGATTTCAATCCATTAACGCCTTACTTCCGGCAAAATCTAACTTTTATGGCTACTAGGTGGTAGACTAGATACTGGGACGTCTAGAAAGGTACCACCGCAGTGCCTGATATCGCCCCGTGAAATAAGAGTGCTATTCACTTTTGTGTTTTGGTATCAGTGCACTATAGCTAGTGAAATTACCGGGTATAAGAGACCTAACATCTGTTGCCTCGAGTGACGGGCGGAGTGGGGCATTGATGGGGGAATAATAACTGTATACCATTTTTGGTCTCCTTCAATGCCGTTCAGTCATGGTCAGGCATATCACTTACCATCAGGTCAGCGTCCTGACCGTCCCGTTTACATTGCCACATAAAAAAAGTTTTTTTAATAAATAAAATTTAACCGTCTATTTTTAATATTACAATAACCATGTTTTATCGTACTTCTCGGCAACACTCCATATTTCATTCACATCACCTGAATTTTCGGAAGTCTTTCATACTTCGATTTAGTAGCTATTTTATACATTTTACCTGCACAAGTTAGATGAGATCCTTATTGGTCAGTTTCCAGAGCAATGCACCAAGGCATTTTGAAAGAATAAAGATTGTGTATTAAAAAAATGAAGATTACAGACTACAACTTTGTTTTAGTCATGGATGGTGGAGTCATTGACTCATCTTAGAAACATAATCATAATATCTAGTTCACAAATACATGTCCATTAAGTGATGCCAACTACACTACAAGCGACACGGTCTCGCTTGTTCCCTAAGAATAATTAAAAGACCGAAACTCAAACTCTTTAAATATTTTCGATATTATTAAATGGCAACAGAACTAAATGCGTGATTAACAGAACTCAAAAGAGTTCTATATACCTGTAAAGAGTGATAAATATCCAGTAACTTAGTAAGTAAAATGTTACGAATAAACGAAAAGTTTAGACAAGTTGTGTTAACTCCGACGCCAAGATTCGCAACTCGGTTTTGCTACAGGTTGTTAAATTAGAGAACTCTGTGTATAAGTTTCTTAATAAAATTTATATCCCCGAAGTAAACGAGGTTCTTGTTAAATGCAATTTTTTGGAAAACACTTTACGGACGATTCCAGTCCATTTGATCTTTGAAACATAAAATTTGTGAGGTACCTAAGTAGATTTATTATTTACAAGCTTAACAGATATTTTTTCAATACTTCAAATTACTAATCTATGTTGTTTATTAATATCTAGTAAATCAAAGGAATGAATCTTTTAAAACTAAACAATATATATCATATATATAAACCAGAGTTAAAACTTAACTTATTTTATTTAGGATAAAAAAATACTTTTGCAAGCATTTCAAACGCTAATAATATCATCATCATCATCAGCTCATTAAACGTCCCCACCGAGGGGCACGAGCCTACCCGTATAGGGTGTACAGGCCTTAGTCGTCCACGCGGGCCTAGTGCGGATTGGACGACTTCACACACAACCTTCGAATCTCTTCGTAGGCGTGCATGAAGGTTTCCTCACGATGTTTTCCTTCACCGTAAGAGCGTCCGATAACGTACATATATTTCCGAAAATTCGAAAATACATTGGTACGTGTCGGGATTTGAACCTCAGCCCACCCGGTAGGAAGGCGATAGTCCACACCACTGAGCCACCGACGCTCTCATAATAATATAATAATAATATCATACTGTAACTGTAATTGACGATGAAATTTCCTTTTTTTTATTTCTGTAAAGTATTAACAAATTTGCAGCTTTTCACAATCGAGTTACTTCAACACAAGTGTTTCAACTCCACAACCGCCCAATTCCCTAATGGAACAAAAACGAGTTACAACAACTGTCCACATTAAGCAAATGGAGCATTATGACGGGGTGGAAATTTAAAAATACGAATTCCCGCAACCCGCTCCGCGAAACGAAATGAAACGATTGTTTGATCGCCATTAAAAGTTTTCGAAACATTCCGTTGTTTGCCGAGGGACTGAACCAATGAATAGTGATGTAAAGAGGGGTAAGGGCGTAGCTACATAAGATACATTTAACTTGTGCTTACAATTTGTAGGCTGCGCAGAGTCTTGAACGATAGCAAAGGTAGTTTTTGCTATGGGCTACATTGCAGGGAGTTGTGCTGCGTCACAAAATAGATAGAAAATGTTATCCATTTGCTAGGTCAACCAGGCTTTAAAAAACGTTATGAGTATTTTCCTTCATTATGAAAGGTTCTTCTCAATAATATATCACAAATAATCGTGTAACTATTTATTGCCAATAATCTTTGTACGTACAAATAATTTCTCCTTCCAAAAAGCAAACATACCCCACAAACGTCATAAACCAAAATCCGCATTCTTTTTTGACAACCATAGAGTAGACAACTTATAATCAATGGCCGAATCGATTCTATACAATTAATATCGATTTACATTATGCAAGTAAGTAAATAATAACTTTAATCTAGCTTATATTATTACATTAATAGAATAGAAACCTGTTAACATAGACTTTGTTACATTTATGATTTTATAACGCTTACAGCTCGGCCATCCTTAAGTTTGTGAGCCCTCTCACAAGTATTTTAATACACAAATTAAGTTTTTCACTTAAATCAGTAAAGGTATACATATGTTAAATTATGAGGTAAATAATAAAACCAAACTAATCATTCTGAAAAAAAATGTCTTAATGTCTATTCGGAATTAGTTACACAACAGAACAGTCTACTATGATCTACGACTATCTATATTGCAGCACTGATCGCTCATAGCCCATGAAAAATACTCTACAACCTATCATAGTCTACCATGATCTACGATCATCTATGCTACAATACTAGTCGCTCATAGCCTGCATTCACTTTAATTCAGAAGCTTGGTATGATCTGCGCTCAATATCTTTGATTGCTCATGGCCAAGTTCATAAACACACCGTTTTCTAAGAGTTTCTATTTTCTTTTAGCACTGGTCGCTCATAGCCTATGAAAGATTAGAAAGGAAACTCATCTCTAACCAATATAGTCTACTATGATCTACGACCATCTATGCACAATTATTATGTTTACTTAATAACACTGTCATTATAAAACTTAAGGCACATTTAACATCATTTCGCTTATAGACATAATATTTCACATTAATTATATATATATATCACAAAGGATAATTTCTTAAGGGTGTTATTTGTATGGTTTGGTATTATTAATCACATGTAAGAAAAAATACCCATACATACCATACCAATAACGCTTATACCGATTCAAAAAGTATTACCAACTAATGCACTTATCCGAGCCCATGGCATCTTCCATATCATAAGTAGTTACATTTGGGTCTGTTTTTTCAGAATCAATACTACAATCGCTGTCACTGGCTTCAGTTGCAACATTTTTATACACTAACCAAGGGTGAATCTTATCCAACGCAACCACATTCTCATACTTCTTTTTACCTTTCCTAGTCAACGGCGTATCTTCAATTAAAAATATCGTTATCTAAAATCTTTACTATTCGATATGGTCCATGGAACTTTGGTACGAGTTTCTTTGACTGACCCATATGTGCCTTATCATGAATTGTTCTTTGAACCCTAACAAGGTCACCCACATTATATTTTGTACCCAATTTTCTATGTTTGTCAAACCTTGCTTTTGAACTAATTTGCTGATTTTCAATGTGACTTTTAGTTTCTTTCCTTAATTTAACCATATCATCGCCAGTTATACGATCATTAGCTTCGATTATGACATCATTTAAAATATTTTCGGTAGAACTCACTAATCTGCATCCGAAAAGTAACTCAGAGGGGCTCTTTTTAGTAGTTTTATTTACTGTAGTATTCAACCCTAATTGTATGTCACTGACATGTTCATCCCACATATTATCATTTTTACCATGACATTTGGTACTTAACGCATCAAGAATGGTCCGATTAAAGCGCTCGACTTGTCCGTTCGCTCTAGGAGTAGCTACAGCATTGAGTATATGTTTAATACCTAATTCATTTATAAATGCTTTGAATTTTCCACTTGTAAAGCAGGTACCCCGATCTGTTATTAGCCTTGAGGGTGCACCAAAGAAGCTAAAGTGTCCCTTGAAAATCTTAATAGCTGTAGTACTTTTAGTGTCTCTAACCGGTTGAATATTAATAAATTTTGTAAATGAATCAATAATAGCTAATATATATGAGTTTCCTTTCTTAGAACGAACAAAAGGCCCTAAATGATCAGCGTGCAACGTATGGAATGGTATTTCCAGTTTAGGAATGGGGTGCAGCATGCCCTCCCTGCGACCGCTTGTGCCCTTATGATGAGCACACTCTAAGCAAGCTGAGACGTACTTTTTAGTAAAACGGCGCATCTTCGGGAACCATAAAACAGCTTTTAAGCGGCTTAGTGTTTTTTCAAATCCAAAATGACCCACATCATCATGGTTCATTTTAAGAACTTGCCATCTGACTGCTTTAGGTACTACCCATCTAATTCCATTTTCTACAAGCCTATAAACATAACCTCCCTTCAATTGATAATTATTATAAACATCTGTAACACGCTTAGTTTCTGGATCCAAAAGGATTTCTTTTATTCTTTTTTTTCATCGTCATCACCTTGCACTGTCGAAATCCAATCCTTCAAATCTAAATTGAAAACATCTAAAATTGAACAATCTTCATCACCGGGTACGGGTTCAGTTACAGGAGCACGACTAAGTGCGTCTACATGTCCCATGGAATATCCTGCTCTATATTCAATTTCACAGTCATATTCCTGAAACTGCACCCACCACCGTGATATACGTGGAATAAGGTCTCTTTTAGTTAATGTAGTACGCAGTGCGTTACAGTCTGTGACTATTTTAAAATTTAACCCTAAGAGATACACACGAAATCGTTTGAGAGATGCTATGACTGCTAATGTTTCCAACTCAAAAGAGTGAAACTTTTGCTCATCAGTTGTAGTTTTCCTACTATAGTAAGCAACTGCTCTCAGGACTCCATCAGAATGCCTTTGCAAAAGTATACCTGCTACCCCTAATTTACACGCATCTGTATGAAGTTCTGTTTCGAGTGTAGCATCATAGAGTGATAAGATCGGTCTTTCGACAAGCTTTTGTTTCAGCAGTTCAAAAGCAGATTTTTGATCAACTTCCCACTTCCATCCAAAATTTGATCGCAATAGATCAGTTAAAGGCCGGGCGATTAGTGCAAAATCCTTAACAAACCGCCTAAAGAAGCTAGCCAAACCTATAAACCTTCTAACGTCGTGCACGTTCCGTGGTTCAGGGAAATTAGATATGGCGACTGTTTTACGAGATCCTGGCCTAATTCCATGACCGTTAACTTGAAAGCCCAGAAAATCTATCTCTTTATAGAAAAAAAAGCATTTACTAATTTTTAAAGTCAAACCTGCTTCTAACAATAGTTCCAGAACTCGTTCTAATCTCGAAAGGCCCTCTTGATATGATTTTGCGGGGATTAAAATGTCATCCATAATATTAAGGCGAAATCTACTTTTGATTTAGGTAAAATTTTATTCATAGCTCTTTGGAAAACCGACGGAGCATTAGCCAGACCGAACGGCATACGTTTGAACTGATACTGCCCGTCAGGTGTCACAAAAGCAGTTTTCTCCTGGAGGCCTCAGCTAGAGGCAATTGATAATACCTGACGCGCAGTCTAAAGTTATAAATAATGAATGCCCAGCTAACATATCTAATTGGTCATCAATCAATGGTAAAGGGTAATGCTCTTTTTTTGTCTTTTTGTTAAGGGCTCTGTAGTCTACACATAACCTTTTCTCTCCAGTCTTTTTCTTAACAAGCAATATTGGACTGGCATACGATGATCTCGATTCAGTAACTATATCCGCATCCATCATCTCTTGGACCATTGTTCGCACTAAATTGCGTTCGGGAAATGATAATCTATATGGACGGTATACCACAGGCTGACTGTCTTCCAATTCAATTACCATTTCCGTAACGTTTGTAAAACCTAAGTCCTTTAAACTACTTGAAAAACATTTTTCATATCGTTTAAGTAATAATTTTAGTTGTTTGACTTCACAAGCTGTTAAGGACTCGTCATAATTAAGTACATCAGCTGACGTTGAGTCATCTAAACTTAATAGGTTAACATTTTTAAAACAATCTACACGTAGAGCTCGCGTCAATAGCATATTCTTTTGTAAGTAAATTGTGTTATCTGAAACGTTCTGCACTAGTAATGATCCATGCCCATTCGATATATCATATTCACCTGGTAAAAAATAGAATTCGTGTTCTTGTTTACCCCTAATTGTGCCATGCACATAGACTGAACCGGTATAACCACCCTCGCACAACACTTTTACTACATAAATCTTCATGGGAGTATCTAACATAATATCTTGATAAACTACGCAATTCATTTTCCTGGTACCTCGTTCAAAAATCAGTTTTTCACTGGTTTTGGTAATAATAATGTTAGGTTTTTCAGTGAAACTATGGCCAATTAATACTGGGTATTTAATAGCATCGTCGTTTACCACGAAAAATTCCACCCGTTCGGTAATGTCCTGTATTTCAAGTGTGAGAGTGGTCACCCCTAACGGTTCTACTATATTATTACCTATACCGCGCATAATTGGCAGATGGCCATTGTTGTCCCACAAAATCCCTAAATTTCTAGCATCAGTACATCTTATTAGACTACACTGACTACCCAAATCAACATAACCTGTCAACTGGCTCCCATTGATTTTCAACCGGATCATGTATTTTGAATTATTTAAGCATCCAATATCAATACTCAATACACTCTTTTCATTTGGTTTGTCTAGTTTTGAGTTATTGCCATCAGAGGGTAGTGTTGAGCAGTTAATCGCTATATGCCCCAATTTACTACATAAGTTACATTTTAATATTTTTTTTGTACATTTGAAGCTATAATGCCCTGGCTCATTACAATTGTAACACACCACTGAACTGTTTGATTGTATTTTTGCCTTTGAATCATTATTTGAAAATTTAGTCATATTATTATGACTATTGGATGCAACTGTACGTCTATCATGATTCATCAACCTTGTCTTATCAAAATGTTGCTGCTTAACTGACTGAAAATACTGCAGTACCTGCTCTGGTTCTGTGCATTTTACTGCTTTAGCTCCTAACCTTAGTGACCTATCCTCAATACCGTACAATAAACAATCAACTGCATGTTTACCAGATATCTGACATCTATTTAACAAATTAATTTTTTCATAATAATATAGTTCTAACGGCTCATTATACTTAACTCGCTTTGACAACATCTCAGTTAACAATTCTGCATAGTCATCACTACTAGGAAAGGACATAATAAGTTTATTTTTCCACTCTGCCCAGGAAAATGACATGCTAGGTAAGGCCTGGTACCAAGTCTTCGCTACACCAAGTAATTTAGGAAGTGCATAATGTATTATTTGATCATCACCCCATTTATACAGCCGTGCACATTCTTCAACTTTTCCTAACCACATATGAATAGTCTGACCCTTATTCATGGGGTCAAATTCTGGTATCACATTACCAAGCATTGGGAACTTATTTCCTTCCTGACGATTATATCCTATCGCGGTAAATATATCTGAAAGCAGTTTGGTAGTATCCACATTAACACTTGTTTTTAATACCTGTTGTTCCGGTACTGGAGATCTAACATCACCCACCAATTTTGAGCGTCGGCTGTAGCCTCGCTCCTCGCGTCGACTGCTCTGCCGGCTGCGACTCCGGCCACTTCTGCTTCGGTCACGGCTCCAATGTGATCGTCTGCTCCTACGCTTGCTGTGTCCATGTTCACTGTACTGCCTGCGTCGACTCTCGCGAGCACGGCTGCTCCGACGACCACGCGATTTGCCACTGTCTTGCGAACTGCTACTGCGACATACCCGTGAACGTTTGCTTTGACGTTCGCGAGAACGACTTCTCACCTTACCTTGTTTTTTTTGTTTTACTTCTCTTAGTAACTACACTTTGAGAAGGCGGTGACAATCCCATCTCCATTGTTAATAGTTTTCAGTACGACAAAAAGAAAGGAGAAAAAAAAATACAGTTCTTCAACAAATTTGTCAGAATATTGAGTGAGCCTTGTATATCCCACTTCTGAGTTGAAAGGTTCTTCTCAATAATATATCACAAATAATCGTGTAACTATTTATTGCCAATAATCTTTGTACGTACAAATAATTTCTCCTTCCAAAAAGCAAACATACCCCACAAACGTCATAAACCAAAATCCGCATTCTTTTTTGACAACCATAGAGTAGACAACTTATAATCAATGGCCGAATCGATTCTATACAATTAATATCGATTTACATTATGCAAGTAAGTAAATAATAACTTTAATCTAGCTTATATTATTACATTAATAGAATAGAAACCTGTTAACATAGACTTTGTTACATTTATGATTTTATAACGCTTACAATTATGACTAACGACAGCTAAACGTATTAATAATTAGTTATGATTATTATTATTTTAACCTACCTTAAAAGGGTACAATAGTCAAAATATCAATAATGCTAGTAAGGTTTCAAGTTACACAATGCTAATAAATTAATGACAATATTCGCTGTCAAAAGTTTAAAGCATAATTAATAGTTAAAGAAAGTTTCTTGTCGTATGAACATCGAATGAATGTTTTTTTAAGATCAGTGTGGGTAATATTTCTAAATCAAATACAGTAATCAGTTATATTCGTAGTATTTAACATTTTTAAAAAGTTAGAATTTCATGGGGTAAAATTTTTTTCTTAAAGTGATTAAATCATTTATGTACCGTCTGTACAAATATTGAAATTCTATGGTGCCAGTGTAAATATAAAACGTGAAACGTTGAGAGTGAATCAAAATTGCGTATTCAACTCTTCTTGTATAAGAATATACTTAGTTGTTCAAAATCTGCTACGTGCGCATTTAATTATACCACCAAATTGCTTTTGAGTTTTTAACAATCTTTTAGTACTCGTTCTAAATTAATTAGGCATTTGATAACGCTGTTATCATTAATAACATTATTCTAGGCACAAATCCTATGAAACAATGATTCTTAGTAACGTAACTTGTAAAAACTATATGATATGTATGTACACTATAAATGTTTCTGATATTTCAAACAAACTGCGGTTACATTAATATGTTTATCAAAATAACACAAATAACATTGAATTCCCATTTTGACTTCACCGGTGTACTAATTTCGTATTTATGTAAGTAATAAAAATCTAACATTTTGGAAAATATCAAGTACACCATTTTCAGATGAATTTAAAACATTATTATAGTCATCCTTATCATCAGCACATTATAAGTCCCTACTGAAGGGCACGAGCCTACCCGTATAGGGTGTATAGGTCTTAGTCGTCCACGCGGGCCCAGTGCAGATTGGACGACCCTTGAATCACAACCTTTGAATTCACACACAACCTTTGAATCTCTTCGCAGGCGTGCATGAAGGTTTCCTCACAATGTTTTCCTTCACCGTAAGAGCGTCGGATAACGTACATATAATTTCGAAAATGCGAAAACACATTGGTACGTGTTGGGATTTGAACCTCGGCCCTCCCGGTAGGAGGGCGACAGTCTACACTATTAAGCCACCGACGCTCATTAAAACTTTATTCCAAATTTTAAAAAAATACAAAAATATTTGTATATAGTAGCTATTCATTCAGGTAGCACTTCACTGTGGAAGTTTAACAGGCTAACAATTATGAGTGCTGTTCAAGCAGCCAACTGAATTGACGTTTCTTAATTAAGTTTTCAATTTTCAACTTTTCCAAGAACATAAATGTACGAAAATCTGTCGACTTGCCTGTAACCGTTGTGTAGTACAAAACTCTAGGTCAGAAAACTGTAACACGTGTAGTAGAATTATTGAGTACCTTCATAAAAGCAGTGTTAGCACTATTCAAGAAGACAGCACAGTGTAAGTGGTATTACTAAGAGGCTTAACAACTCTCGCGTCGGGTAACAGGTATAGGGCAGTTCTGACGGAATAATTTTTATTATTATTTTTGTATAGGTTTCCTTCAACAGTGCATCTGTGCACGCCGGATTGAGTAACCCCCTTTTTATAAGTCGGTAAAAAAGCACCTTGAAAGAAATTTAAGTATTCTCTCAACTATTTACAAACATTGTTTCTAAGGTCAATTGCACCTCTTACATAAAATTGTGCAATAAACCAAAATATTTCGCACTGTAATGGAAAGGTCTAGATAAACAACAAACAATCTAGATCAGTGGTTCCCAAACTTATTTTGTCTACTGCCCACTTTGAGAATAAATATTTTTTAGCGCCCCCCATTGTTTCACTTATTTAAAAACCACTATAACTTCAAATTGAATTAATTAATTATTGAATTGATCGTTTTCATTCTGGGTCTCTTACCGCCCCCCTTGAGACCTGCAGCGGCCACAAGGGGGCGTTATCGCCCACTTTGGGAAAGATTGATCTAGATGCACAAACTCAGTCTAAAAGTGTCCGCGGCAAATTTCTACCCATCGCGTAAGTTGGACAGAATTTTCATTCGTAATCACGTCGCTCGCTACATGTCATAGTAACAGTAGAATGCTCGTGCTTTTGATTTTGTACCCTTTTAATGCCGCGTTAAGGTCAACATTTTAATGAATGATTTATGTCATAAATATAACAGTAAGTCAACGTATGTGTCGGCTCGGACATTTTTTGTTTGATATTTCTTCGTGATTGTGCATCTAGAACCACTTATATAAACAATAAATTATCACACAAATATTATTCAATAATAATAACTGTGAGTAGGTACTGACCTTCGAATGCATATGAATTTACCACGACAACACGGAAAAATATTCCTTGGTGTGAATAATTCAACGAATTGTAAAAGTAAAAGCTATTCCCATGCAGCGTCCGTCCGTCCAGCTGTCACTTACAAATGACAGCGGAGACTTTTATCATTATGACTATCAAAACCATTTGAGTTATTTAGTAAAATTGGCACTGTCATTTAACGCAAGGTTTCAATGAGATTAGCATCAGTTATCATATGGCAATCGTAAAGCGTGTACGTACCATGCGTGGTCTTAGTTTCACCACTTAATAAGTTTCACTAGGTGGTAGACTCAGTATTGAGTCATCGCGGCACCGCAGTGCCAGATATCATCCCGTAAAATAATCGTAGGAGTATTATGCACTTCTGTATTTTTTGGGTTGGCGGGTTGTGTTGACGGTAAAATAAGACTACCTGCTATTATAACATCTGTGTATAGTAAAATTACCGGATATAAGGGACCTAACATCTGTTGTGAATGAGATGGAGAATAATAACTGTTTTTTAGTTGTTGGTCTCATTCAATGTCGCTCTGTTATTTTTCTCTAGGTATTTGGGTTTGAAGATATTCATTAATCTTTGGAACTCATTATTTTTCAGCATAGAAATCAGATGGTTATATACCGCGTTCATGTACTTGTTTATGTGAGCGAAATGAGAATTTGATTGAACCGAGTTACACGGCGGAATACTCGGTTGAAAAAAAATTGAGCCGACTAAATCTCCGTACTTGTTACTCGGCAGAAGAATAAGTCAGCGCATCTCTGATCTTTGATGTGTCTAAATAGTTATAAACCACTATGTCAATTGTTAAACGAACGAACTACCAACAATTGAGACAGTATAATTAATTATTAGTCTTTGATATGTTATTGGAAAATGTTAATGGTACTATTTAAATCTCCTTGTTCCTCTTATCGATCTTAGTCGATATAAATTCACTAGTTGAAAGATGGATAGTTCGGGCAATACAGTAAGTGTTCCATTGTCTGAAGAGCACCACAGTCGCACAGACTGCTTCTGGAATATTCCCATCTTACGCGATTTTTACGTCACTGGCCCGCAGCCTATTCACAGTATTCCAGACAGCCTAAGGAAGATACCGCCGGAGGAAGCTCTTCAGCCAAACGGGGGTGTCTCGACGAGATCAAGAATTATTTAAAAAGTAGAACACCAGAAATTTTAAATATACTTTTGAGACACAGTTAAAGATGAAATTGGTGCATTTGAAAATTAGCGAAATTAAAACCCACTGTTTTATATAGATAATAATGAACAACAGCGCTTACGTGACGCATTAACCTTAAAGCTGAATTCCCACTTGTAATGTCGCGTGCTTGTCGGAGGTTTTCATTTTATAATGACTCTTGTTTTATTTATTCACACATATTAACTACAAAAACAAAAAGCTCTGACATTCTTGTTATTTCAGGATCAGTGTAACTGTTCTCTATTTTGCGTAACCTAATTTCCAGCCATTACAATGACTACTCGCGTATCTACTAACCAAAACCGATCTAATATAAATATCCAACTTAGCAACGGAGGATTTTTCTGTTATATTTTGTCTTATAACCGTAAGTATAAGAAACAATATAGCATACAGATTCAGCGAAATGTGAAAGTAAAAGCGCTCCTTGCGTTCGTCTTTCCGTCCGGCTGTCACTTATGTATGACAGTCGCGCCGTTACGTTTTCTGCGAAAGAACACTGACATCCAATTCACAATATGCGTGATGTAAATATTTAAATAATTATAGAGAAATTGTATTTCGATAAAAGGCTTACAAATAATTAACTGTATTTTTTTATAGTATTTAGTATCAAGCACGTGGAGTTTCATGTTATAACATTCTTCTTTTGATAAATTCTGCTTGTTGCTCCAGCGGAAAAGCCATTGAGGATGTCGCGTCATAGGCACCTCCTAACAAGCATAAAAGATTGAAAAGTGACAGTCCGAAACCACTCAATATAAAAACCACTTTTAAAAGACTTTTTTTTAAAAGCCATACTTCATTTATCAATAAAATATAAAAAAAAATATTTTTTTAATTATAATAATGGAGCGTGAACCCGTTTCCATGACCGTAATTGCGATGTTTGTTTTATAGTAACTTAAAAAGTAGGCTTACTCGTACCTTTCATAAAAGTCGGTCAAACTGCTCCATAAAATTCAAATATTTTAAATTTGTTCTTTAGTGGGTTTGTTTCGATGTGTGCAATTCGAGACATTAATAAATAAATATCACTCAATAAATCCTAGTCACTCAGCTACTTCACCCATAGGAAAGAAATGAATCTTATAAATATTTACATTTTGTTATAGATAGGGTTGGCTCCGGCTATTTCATTTTATTAATCCAGTAGTTACGGAGTCTATATAATGCAAAAAAGAAACAATTGAAACTTTCCCCTAAATAATATTATTAGAATAGATTTTTTCGCGTTTTTCCACATATACTCAGCTGATGATGCAGAACATAGTCCCGGGATTGAAAACTAAAATTGGCACTAGCTCAATTTGCCGGCCCAATAAACCCAGAACAGTTGTGTGCAATACAATCCCCTGTACTTTGTTCCTCAGAACTTAGCCGGAGAAAGTATGCCAATTGAAAACGGTTGTTTGTTTTCTTTTCTAAAGCAGTGGACTTTTTCATTCAGCCCATTGGAGTTGGCGGATGAGATTGTACGCGGCGTTTCAGTGTTTGTTTATTGAGTGGGAATTGTTAGCAATTTCAGGACGGGACTGCTTAACTTTGTGACGGGAAGTTTTCCTTTAAGTGTTAAACATTCCTAGACACTTAGTCCTAAATACAGTCATAGCCAAAATAATTATATCAAAGTTGGCCTCATAAATGCTTTTCTTTATAACAATCAAGATAAATGAAAAGCAAATAAACTCTTGTGTTCAGATTACATCTTGAGATCCAAAGGGAGTGGTATATTTAATATTATATATAAATCTATTAAATTTTGGATGAATTCTGTATCATATATCTCAACTAAGCAGAAACTGTCGGAGAATTTGGTCAGAACTGGATTATGATTATAGTAGCAATATATTTTTAAAAGCATCGTAATCAATTTTACAGTGAGTTTTTGTTAGTATGCTAGTGGAGAACTCATTATCATACCTTGGGGCAACAACATAGATTTTCCATTCTGAAGGCGTTCAGAGTAAGTACAAAGGGATAAGTTTCGGTTCCCCATTAAGTAGTTGAACACGAAAGAGGAGGGGAAATGGCCTCGGGCTGATTTCTTGATGTCATTACTTAAAACTTTATGTATCGGTATAGGTAGGTATAAATGTTTATTTCCCCTAGTATAACAATTTTTTTGTTCTGCGTCTGTTGATTACATTTAGTTATCAATTGTGTCATACTGCAATTGTATTCAGTTTTTTTTATATTTGTTTCTCGAAGAATTCAGAAGTCCATACAGGATCCATCTTGCCTCTTTTTACCTTTGCCGGTTTTAGTTTCATTTAAAGTATACTTTTGTTTATATTTTACTATATTTATGTCTTAACTCTACTGGAAATAAGTTTATTTGTATAAACTATTAATGCAAAGTATTCACTGAGATACCATAATTCAGTCGCTCGAAAAGCAAAATTTAAGTTAAACGAAATCAGTATTTTAATTCACGGGATACACCAATTTTTATCTTGCGTTTTCCAAATGCATGTAAAAACATTTAATTGGAACAGTAGCGTCAGCTGGAATAAATTTTTGGAGAAACATATTTCCTTCTTTTATGGTGCACAGTTGTTGGATTCCTTTTAATGTTATTTAAGTTATATAAGCAACACATTTAAAACAAATTTTATGGTATGAAATGATTGAATCGTAAAATAGGGTTTAAATACTGGGATCTATTGTAATTATTTTATGAGTCAGAGTTAGGAAACAAGCTGGTTCAAAAACAGTTTCAGATAATAACGTACCTACTATATATATCCAACCATACCTATTAAGTATTATGGCTGTTTATGATGTGGTTGGTTTTCAAGAAAAGCTTTTGAGCTTTATTAGTTTATGGTCGTCAATTGTAATCATTGTCTTGGTAAATCATGTGTAACTGACACCGGTGAAAATTGAAAATCTATTTTGCATTTACTGCATAACATAACATAACAATCCCAGTACAAAATAATGTCATTCTCACTGCGCAAATTTAAATCTATGTTATTAGATGCATTTGGGTCCGAAAAATAGTTTTGTTTCAGACATAATTTAATTGAATTTTTAATAGTTAAAGTTTATGTAATTTAAGTAATTTATTAAAAGGCATAAATTAGTGCATGTCGTGGCAGCCTTTAAGTATAACAACGATTTGTTATGTTACCAATAAGTTATAATTGTGAATGATATCATCGTTTGTTATGTTGGTTGTCCTTAAATAAATAAATAACCAGTCTTAACTCTTAGAACTTTATTAAAATGGCGCACCGTGAATTATTTAAAGCGCATCCCGAACCTTATAAATCTCTTATCCGTACACCGCTTAATATTTCTTAGGTAACCGTTTTTAAAGTTCCCGTAAGCGTCCCCGCAGATGCTTGTGATTTGTGAAAAATAACCAAGTGTCATAGTTATCAAGGACAGTGTAAAGCGATCAATCATGCACTGGGTGGTAACTAGCCGAGACGCACAATGAAGACATTACTAACTAATATTAACAATAATGGAATGTAAATGTAGTCTGAAGCTTTTGCAATGCGTTGAAATAGAAACATGTATAGCAATTATAAAATAAATGCCGACCATAATAAATGTTAATAGGTAACTATCATCATCATCAGCTCATTAAACGTATAGGGTGTATAGGCCTTAGTTGTCCCGCGTGCCCAGTGTGGGTTTGACGATTCACGCACACACTTTGAATCTCTTCGCAGGCGTGCGCAGGTTTCTCACGATGTTTTCCTTAACCGTAAGAGCGTCTGATAACGTACATATTATAATTTCGGAAATTTGAAATCATATTGGTACGTGGCGGAATTTTAAACTCTGCCCTCCCGTTAGGAGGGCAACAGTCCACTCTATTGTGTCACCGACGCTCACCTGAAAATAATCAACTGATCCGTTTTATAAGGCAATCGATTAAAAACAATAAATACATAGTCGATTTTCATTAAAATATAAATATAGAGTACTTAATAAAATTTTTAAGTAAATATTAGTATAAAGAAGCATTTCTCTTAATATTTGTAAATTGAGTTTGACTACACCAAGGTTTCCGTGTTTGATCCTCGGCAATACGAACATTTTGTGTGCATGTCAGTTTGCATTGGTTGAGTGGTTTTATGTATACGTTACATAAAATTTTGGGCTAGAGCCATCTGCGCTGCGCAATTGTCCGGAAGATGTAAAGGCCACCTGCACCCAATATTACGAAAATATAATAATATTCCCACTGCCATGAACGTCTAAAGTGTGCGTTTCTAAACTTTTTGTTTGCTCTTCCCGGCTGTCCGGCCAGATAAGATCCCGCCAAACAAATGATAGGAATGACAATTGATGAATTACTGCGTTTGCTAATTATTGACAGTACTGTTTGCATAGGAATATTATTATATGAAGTGCTTGTAATTCACAGATGACATGTCACTACGAGGTTTTCAGGAATTTGTTTATATTGCAATTATAAAGAACTCATATATTTTTATGAAATCCAGCAGATCAGATAAAAAAACATGAAATGGTAAGAAATAAGAAGTAATCATTGTAATTGTGTTACCCACCCACACGAAGATATGTGATCGTCCTTAAGTTAAAATTATCAATATAATATAAAAATTCAATATAAAATGATAAATGGATTGAGAATTATACCTAGTATTTAAAAGACTTTTATATGTTGAAGATTGCCTATTTCTATAACATCGATAGTCCTGAACATGGTCAGCCCGCCACCGCTGGTCTATCCTTTGTCATCCACGCGTTTCAAGTAGAATCTATTGTACCGCAATGCGTCCTATTTTCCTATGAATAAACCAAACTGTCACAATAATTTATATCAACACTAACGTAGTAAGCAAACATGAAATGAATAGTCATATATCTTACCAATTTATTACTTACGCACAAACTTTACACTCACACCTGCACACATAAACATTTACGAATACTCTTACGACACTTACGCATCACATATCGAACAAAATCGTTTCTAAAATGAAATATGAAAATTTGGTTTATAGCTCAAAGTACCATCAGCCTAGAGAGCCATCATTATGAACACTTGCCCGATGCAGCTGTGAACGTAAATTGAAGGCAATCGTAGGTAAGTACATAAACCAAATTCCTTTAATCAGAAACAAGTGTGTTTCGAAATACGATCATTTGCTCATGTGGTATTTTATTCCCAAACTATTTACCCTCTATCTCCTTCACAGATTTCCCTCGAAAGGTCAGTGTAATTTAACCTCTTCATCTCATTCGTTAATTCAATACATTAGCTACTTCCCTCTGCGTCCAGCAGATGAGTTGTAAACTAATGATGGTAGAGACAAACTGCATAGGGGAGAGATCGCCTTGGCGCCCTCTAATCTATTGCAAGTCATGTTCATAAACACCAAATAAAATTAAATAATAAATGTCCACGAGAAATATATACCAAAAATTTTTAGATTTGCAGAAAATCTGTAACATTCAAATTAATGGAATATTTGTAAATAGATAAATCTGGGACCCTAAGTATCGTTTAACCATCAAAAATACTGTTCGCACACATGAAAAATGCAATGAGTGAAGTTGCAGCTTATGAAATGCCGAAAGCAAATGATTTGATAGTAATTAAAATATTTGGATCCGCAATCAAATTGTAATTGTGAATCGTTGCTTGAGATTCAGTTCATATTTTTAAACTGCTTTTGGTAACGACTCATTTTGTAAACAAATACACAAGTAGTTCAAATTTTTTATACCCTTTTAATATAACTGAAGCCTCAAAAAGATCTAGGCTAGGTGCCCTATTATTATTCCTGGTAAATATGAATTAACATATAAATTAAAAGCCTGACCCTCAAAATTTTTATAAAATAATAGCAAAAAGAATCCATGCGGTCACCCTACTCTTCCCGCGGGTACAATTAAAGGCGGCTGAGGGATAAACCATTCTATAGGAAACAGGTAGCAGTGCCCTCTTCTTTTGATCTAACCTTGTACAGGTACTGCTTTCTCCAATCCGTGGATATTACAGCACTTCTCCCTTCCCATCACTATCGTCGAGCACTAGACTGTCATAGCCAATTAAAGTAATATTCATCTCCGCTTGCCCGCAAAGGGCAATTAGGCCTTAGTCGTCCACGCGGACCCAGTGCGGATTGACCGACTTCACGCACATCCCTTGAATTTCTTCATAGCCGTGCGTAGGTTTCCTCACCATGTTTTCCTTCACCACAAAACCATCCGATAAATGTACATATAATTTTTAAAATTCGAAATGACATTTGTACGTGGCGGGATTTGAGCCTGCACCCTCCAGATCAGAAGGCAACAGTCCAAACCAATGAGCCATCGGCTCTTCTCTCTGACCCGGTCTGAATAATCAGCAGATTAATGTTTGTAAGAGAAAACAGTAACAATAGCTGAACAAACAAAGTTTTCATATGAAATTTGTGCGTTTGTTTTCGAAGAACATAATTTTCTTATTACTAATGGAAGCGATCTTTCTAACTTGACGTTCAGCTCTACTAACTTTTTAAAGTTTAATGTTTCTATTCAAAATAGCGAAAATAGTACAAAAAATTGTCTATTTCAATGATTAAAAAATATAGGGTCAAAAAGTTATTCTATTTTTGCGATTAAAAATACATAAGATTCAATAATCTATAGATTATTTTCCAAAAACTCAGTAACGTAAAAAGGGAAACTTAAAAGTCTTCGTGTCTTCTTCTTATCTATATAACATTTTTTTGTTTTTTTATAAACTTTGTTTATAAACCTAGTATTAATAAAAATGGCTACTTCTCCTCTCTCTCTTTTTTTTCATAGACATAGATCTCTCACATTCTACACCAGATATCTCGGTCCTCCGCTTTTCTCGTCCAGCCATACTGGCAGCTTAATTAAAAATAATTATTTTCATCAAAGTTGTAGTTTCCTGTATATCCTGTATATTCGAGTACAATTGATACACACAACACTAGCCGAGCTAACCCATAAAATCAAGAATACACTTCAAAAATAAAAGGTTCCGTCAGAACTGCCGCGTCACTGTTATTCAGAAGCGTAAATGCAGATACAAGAGTAAATTTAACATGTGCACTCCCCCTGCGTTGCTCGCTGTATGAATAATGCAAACCGTTTGGCTTTTCATTGTATTCAAATATACCAGTTGTTATTTTTCCTTGGAAGTCTGCCCCAGACTGGACACAGTATTTCATGGGCTGCGTATCTGTGCATTGCGTAATAAATTGGGCTGCTTCATATTCTTGTTTTATAATATTTTTTACTACGAGTTCTTTTCTGGAAAACGGCAACGATGCCAGAAAAGTTCATGTGACTATGAAAATATTTTGTATTGTAATTGAAACGAATAATAAAGGAAGATACTTTTTATATGATATGAACTTTGATTTAGCAAAAACATCCTTATATAGTAGCCGGGATCAACTGATCAATGGGCCTTCATTATCTTACGGGTTACGCATTCTAATTTAATACAAAAAACCCTAAGTCAGTTTATTATTGGTTTCAGTTAAATTTATTATGTTTCAAAATTTCCTTCCATAAAGTTACTAACTTGAATTTAAATTAAAGAATTCTCACAAAAGAGAAACGAAAAACAAATAATTTAAAGAAATAGTTCCCTGAATTTATATTCACACTTTTCTAAAAACTCATTAAGCTGCGATCTCACTGCAAAATGCATTTGATGAGGATTTGCAAGAATTGTAAAGTGGATCCTATTAAATATGCATAGCACAGCTGCCGCCTCCAGATATGTGACGCGAGTGCATTTCCTATATGCAATTACCCTAATTCAGCTTATCTAAGATTTAGTAAGCCAAAAGGTTGTGGAGAGTACTAAGTTTAGGGAAGTTTACGTCTTACATTAACGTTAGAATACTCAAACACTTTAATTAACTCATTAACTTTACAAGTTAAAAGTTCATTTAGATTATTTCTTTCAGCTTATTCTTGTTTACCGCTGTACTGTGCCTACCTTTATGAAATCTCAAGTAGACGAACATTTAGACAGTTACTTTGTGTGCATTGTTGTTATAAGTTATATAACAGGCTTACAAGTTCACTATTCACTTCCACCATCCTACTTTTCGTCATCCGGCTCTTCAAACATCAGTCCATCGCTGGGCAAAGGTCAACATTGCGCTAGCAAGAGCGAAGATATCCAAGCAGTCGACTTCTGGATATAGAGTTTAAATTGCTACTTGATGGAATTCCACGAGAAAAGAGTTCTTGATATACAACCTTATTATAAAAACCTAAGTTTGTTTATGTGTAAGCAAATCATTCAACCGCAGAATCTCAACAACTTGCCGTAGATACTTGTGACCTCTCATCCACCATTCAGCTATAATACCGACGACCAACTTAAAGGCTTTTCATTGCTCAAAACGGCAAAACATTCTCGTCAGGAGTGCTCACCGTAATAGAGTATCGTTACTAAAGGGCCGTGGAGGGCCCTCCACGCACGTGGTATAGAACATTGCGTGCCCTAGTTTTAGTTTCGTTCGCACCACAATTGAGACGACTTCTCGAGTATTCTGCTAACGACGTTGAGGTTTTGTGTTTATGTGGGACACGCTTAGGGTTAGATCCAGTATAGAAATGCTAACGCTTGACAGAATTCAGAGAGTTGAACAATATAATATCTTTAATTTTTTTCTGTATGGTGATATTATTGTAGAGTAATTAACTCCAAAATCTAGGATGGCACATCCACGATTCTATTAACTATCAATTGTGGTATAGTATAATACTAGGTAAAAGACTCGGAACTAAATCGTCTGGGGTGAGATCATTTTATCAACTTTTGAATTATACAAAATATGTTGTCAACTGACTATGCTGATAACTTGTATTAACTTAGGGTACACAATGAAGTAAGGAGCTAGCTTGTTCACTATAGAGTTATAAATAGGCATAAAAAATAAAATAAAAATAAATAAATATGTTTATAATAAAAAATTGTTCACAATAATGTAATCACTTGCTTGCCAGCTCAATTATTTGTTGTTGAGCATCCAATTTTCTTGCGCGTGCTTTCTGGGCAATCTTCGCTCTTTATTTTTTAAATACACTACAAACTTTGCATTGTACTTCAAGAAACCATTGTTCATTCGTAACAAGACAATGCTACCCTGGCAAGAAGCAAAGGTGGCTGGTCTCCGGATTGTCATCATTAAGAAGCTCATTGTTTGAGATCTAATTTAGAGTCTTTGTTACGTAAAGTTGGCAACATCCCACTGAAAACTTGGCAGAATCAGACTGACCGTTCAAACTAATGTAGTGCTTCCGAGAACTGTTTTATATGTATGGAACTCTGAGAAAAGCCTTACAGATGTAAATACATACAATTGTATGTTCATCGCAAAGTACAATGCATAATATACAGGCGAACATTTAGGTACTAGTTTAATGAAAAAGTTGCACAAAAGACATTCAATGATTTAATTACCTTTATTAGATAATTTATTTACATTATTTACATGACGTACCTGTTTGTCATGAGGTAGACTGCGTAAACAGTAAGTACATTGTATATTATAAATTTATTGACGACAGTAATTTCAAATAAGGCGAAGTAAGGCTTAGCATTAATCGGAACAGCTGGAATGATAACCAGCAAACTAAACTGGCGGTCGCCTATAGCGCTACAATAATATCCAAATGAAAGTGATTGTTAATTTATATTGAAATAGTTTTGCATATTTTATGTTACTTGGTTTCTTTCATATAACCCAAGTATCGTTGTCCGCAACCATATGATAGTAGTAATTCCCAACATAGCCTTATAATTTGGAAAAAAATATCAAAGCATGTATTCGCTGTTGAACAACATATATTTTGGAAAGTTTTGATATTATTTATTTAGACTTTATGCTCCAAAATACTGTCTACTACTAGTCAGAAGAAGCATAAAAAGTCCAGTTCAAATACAAAAACTCTACTTCATCATCGTTCTCTCATCTTGAATATTAATATTATAACAATTGCCTATACGATCAGTTGTTATACACATTTTATATGAGGGCCTGTTTACTGCGATAGCAACGTTTGCCCTCGTCAGAATGACGTATTCGCGGCTTGTGTGAACACTTGATTAAGTATCACATCGGTATAAAGTATCCCTCTCCTTAGTTCCCGTGACTTATCCATTTTTCATAAATTACGAACGGGCTAGTAACTTCTATAACTTATTAACTTAAGCATTGATTTTAAAATTATGCACATTTTCTCTGGATTATATTAATTAAGTCTCAACTAAAGTCCCAATCAAAATGTTAGCTTCTTACCTTATTGCATTAAAAAGAGTATGTTTAGTCCTACCGAGATGCATAACAACAAAAGATGTTCTGACGTTGTACCAACCAAAATGAATTCTGCGTGAAGAATAAAGTCTAATCCTCTCAAAATAAAGTCACCTGAAAAAGCCCATTCCAGCAGTGGTCTGTAACGGCCGCAATGAAGACACCAGCAAATAAAAGTTGTTCATATTTGTGTTAACTTTTACAGTAAGATTTATTATTCCACAAATATTTTTAAGATAGATTTTTATATTGAAACACTAAAGAACAATTAGGGACTATTCAAAGAAGTAAGAACAGATAGAGAGAGGTAAAGCCTTAAGATAAATCCTTTTATGAGATAAAGCCGCTTTTATTCCTTTATCTCTAAGTAACATCATTTTGTAGTAGTACGTCCGTAGATACGTACTCGTACTATAATTAGCAATTAATCTCTCTTGCTTAAATCAACCTGCAGACGCTCTTTCCATATTCAAAGTATTGTAGTTTATTTTTTACTACAAAAGAATAAACATTTAAAATGGGGGGAGACCTGTGCCCTACATTGGGCTGCGATACGTTGAAGAGAGAGGAGAGATTTAACGTAATTTTAAAAAAAATTAAATGATTAAGTTGACGATCTAACCACAGGATCGTTAAAATGACTTTAACCAACGAGAGTCGCAAATTGTTATATTACAACTAGACAACATTATAACTTAAGTAATGTGACGAAATCAAATCAAAGTCAAAAACCTTTTTTTTTAGTCCATAAAAACACGACTGTTCTACACGCCACTTTAACCGAAAAATCTATGTACTCTTATACAATATTCCATAAATAACATTTATAAATGTAAAATTTAAAATCACCTTCTTACGAAGTACTTAACGGTCACTTCAGATAGATGTAGTTGCATAAAAATCCCATGTAAGTAACAAAATAATTTTAAATCAAACTACGAACTTGTCAAAAGATATAATTTACCTTAGCAAGGTTAACATAACATTTCAAAGGATGCCCTTTATGAAGAACACGTTTATGAATGATCATATTATGTTCACTTCATAGCGATACCCTAACTACGCAGCGGGACTTATTTTGAAGGCTACTATCAGCTTTCCAGCTCAGTGGTGGTTTGAGGAAACTGTTGATCATGGAGCGTTTTTCAAGCGGTTGGATACTGTAGTTTTATATAAAAACGCTTGTAACATGACTCGTATGAATGCTCTCCTATATGTGAGACTCTTAAACAGAAAATAAATAGCTATCTGCGTAGAAAACGTCAAAGAATACTCAGTGAAGACCACTAACTCTAGGTAGGTAATAATCTTTTCTCCAATTGTCATGGTCATTTACATCCTACGAAGTTGGCACTTTATTCATGAAATGAAAAGTTTATTCAGTTTAGGTCCTTACAGAACACTTATGAATGTCAAATGAACCTACCATTGGTTCTGACGGTAGTTTTCTACTGAGAAGAATCCAGCAACAAATTTAAAAAAATGTTTTGTACAGAATCATATTATGTGTAAGTAGTTAAGACCACTGCTGGACATTGGTCTCCCCCATTTTGCGCCAGATATATTCGATGATCCAAACAGGAAAATTTTAATTTATAGATGATTTCAAGATATATTATTTAAACCTCTGGATATAGCATTCAATGTGTGTAGATTATACTCGTAGAGGCTATTGAATTCTGTGTAAGAGCTACAAAGAAACTAAAGCATAAACTGCAAGACCAATTCGAATTCAACTGAAAGATTGAACTCCCTGATACGTCTTAGTAGATAGCATCTGAACGGTCACGAACATATATTGCCACTTCAATTTGAATGCTTGGCGACGCTCCAGGTGCCCTATAACCGGTTAAACGATTCACTGTAGAACTGGCATCATGTATTTTGCTTAGTGTAGTAGCAAGTTGAGACAAATCTGGTCGTAACTTTAATATAATAAGGAATTCGATTACTACATATTGCTACATATACATTAGTAACGAGTTGATGATAATATATACCTAATGATGAAATTCATATATTATGAATGAAAAAGAGCTCGGGTAAAGTATTGAGAAAATGTTGAGTTGCAAGTAATAACATCCTTCATACTATATAAAAGTAGCTTGTCGTATAATTTACCTTACTCAATCAACAGTTTACAAAACATAATTAAAATTGAGTCGATCTCACAATAAATGTAATACAAGATCGAAAATTAATTGTGATCCTATAAACAGGTATCGAATTTACGTCTCAACATAAATTACTTTGTGAAAATTTATTACATTTAGTAGGCTCCAGTTAAAATAATTAAATGGTAATATCCATTATGTTGGAAAACTATTGTGCTCAGTACAATGGAGTGGCACAGTGAGGACATTATTTATACGAAACCAATGTTCATGAATGCGAGATCAACGTGAGTTATGATCGGGATGTGTTCAAGTGAATGCTACGGAATGTGAATACTGTAACAATTAAATAAATTGCTTGTATCGTTTTTATAATTTACCTGTTAAAATAAAGTTACCGTCATAGCCCGCCGCCGCCATAGCAAGTTGAAATGGCAGTGGGCTAGTCATGTATGTCGCGGAACCGATGGAACAGACGAGTTCTGGAGTGAAGATCGCGTCTCGGCAAGCGTAGTGTAGGGCGCGACTCGATGGACCGACGAGTTGCGAAAGGTCGCTGGTGGAGGCTGGATGAGAAAAGCGGAGGACCGGGGTATCTGTCGCAAAATGGGGAAGACCTATGTCCAGCTGTGGACTACGATAGGTTGAATATAGATGTTAAAATAAACGGCAGCTATTTAAAATAAAAATTAGAGGAGAAAAACAGGTTACACAAGAATATTATAAAGTTATAAAAATAAAGTAAACATTTATTCGCTCTACCAAAAAGGGTGTAATGGTTTAGCAGACAGCTTGTAAAATAGAGGGTTACAGTGAATGTAAAAATATTGTTTCACTTTCTTTTAGCAAAAAAGCTTAAACGTACGTTTACCTATACGTTATTCAGTTCCCAAAGTGCAAGCTTCTTCAATTTTTGGGCTTAATGGTACTGTGTATGTTGATATTTCAAAAGCATTCGCTGGTATTTTTTGAAACTCTTGATTCACTAGATCAATTAGTAATAACAAGTATGCTTACGAGTATAACGTTGTAAAGACACACCTACACATAATATTTTTATAGGAAACAAATATTAGCCTAAGCTTCACAATCATTCGATGAATGAATGTTGTCTGCTTTGTTTCTCCAAATAAATGATACGATTGATAAACATATTATGCCATGGCATATGCCAACAATAGCTTGTCGTAATTTTTCTTCATGTTGCTATATTTAGTGGAATAATTCTGAAACCAAAAAGTGTACCAAATTATACAACACGTGTCTGAGTATATTTTTGTACGTTGTTTGCACAGATCGCTCACCAACAGAAATTATGCTTCCTTAGCCCTTAAGGTAATGCTAAAAACTTTCAGTAATTTCAAACAATTAGTAACGATAACAAAATGAGAGAGTTTGTTGTAAATATTATATGTTTATAATGTTATCATAGTTTTTCCGCACGAAATATAATTTTTAACTCATTAGTATTTTGTGTTTTGCAAAAGGTTTTGAATAGAAATAAATTTTGCTCTTGGTTTGCAGACATTTATTTTATACATTTTAATATTTATCTAGTCATGACAAACAGGCAAAAGAATGAAGTAATTGTAAATAGTGGATGGTAGTATTACTAATATTTTTTTGTGAATAATGTTTAAGATTTCCTTTTTCATATATATTTATTATGTGTTGATTTTTACTATGACATTATGAAATGTTACGTGGATCAGTCATAAATCACTTTAAATTGGAATTATTATACTATTACTTAAAATACAACTACCAACTAACACAAATGTGAAACCAAAACAAAATTAAGTACATACTCTCGCTAAAATTGCTTCTAAAACAATACTAAACTTGCCTTTACTCTGTCCAAACACGTGAAACATAGTTCGAATTATCGGTAACACGTACAAAGGGATGTTCATTTTGGTTACAGTGACAGCTTTATAAAGGACCCAAGTAAGAACACTTAAAGGGTCTTTGGAAACTACGTTAAATTTATTCAGAGATTCACCATTCCGTACGGGATACACCGCAGAATTATTTGTCAAACATTGCTAATTTTAAAGTAGTACTTAGGGACTACGTAATAATAATTTTAGAATTATCCCAAATTACATTTAATTAGATATATTTTGGTTATGTTAATTTTTTATTTATTTAATATATTTTCAATTTCGATGTGATAAATTTAAAGAAAGTATTGTGTTTATTTGATTTCCAAATGGCACGAGATACCTAATTCCGTAGTGGCTAAAAATATTATACAAATAAGGTAAGATTTAATTAAAAGAAGGAGAATAAAACAAAACTTGAAGAAAAATCATTCATTAAGTTATTACAATTTACTAGAATATTAAGATCCCATTAAGTGTCATGGTCGGAAGTCACCACAACATGGGTTCGATACCCGTGCAGTACAGACATTGGTGTACATTGTTTTATTTGTCGAAGTAGGTATTTTTTGTATTTTTGCGTAATATCAGTACGAATTTCAAAAAACTTGCTCAAATTGGGGTCCGCTAGTGATTTTTGTAAATGGTTATAATATCTATTATAAATTTGGACAACAAACCTTTGTTCTTATGGCCTTTGACTGTAAAGTAGTTAATCATGTATGAGTATCATTATAGAAACCTAAATATTTCCACGCGGAAAATATATTTAATTACCATCAGCATAAACCATTGCTTACGACCGAGCATACATTTTTTCATGTCCTTTGGGCATTGCCTTAGATTGTGCATACATATCCTTCAACGACTATGTTCAAGCCAAGCAGACTTCATTAAACCAAAATATATGAATAAATTTCTAAGAACAAATTGATCACCATATTTCCGGTCAGTGAGTATCGCTCTATTGGCAATAGAGACACTCGTACCGAGATCGGTATCTGGTGCAAATTGGTTTTGTGTCACGTCTATCGAATATTTGAATTGGTTTTAACCTCAATATGAAATAGCTTTCCGGGAAAGGCTGCTTTTTTCTGCTATTGGCTCTTCCACGCCGTCAGATTGTCTGTTCATATGCATGTCGATGGTCGTGTGGGCCAATATATGTATTGAGTCATTTACTATACTATTTTATTGCTTATTGATTACGTCACTGTCACCGCGCGGTTCATTGTGGCCTGTGATTTCTAAATATTTCAGACAGGTTTTAAAATGTTTTAATCATATGCTGATTTATAAATTCATTGAATAAATATTAGCATAACTTCCCGTAACCATGCTGCAAAGGTAGGCCTTTCCCTGCAGTGGGACATTACTTACTGGCTGATAATGATGATATTACGTAATTTGTACAGTTTTCCGTAAGAGTCGTGATTTTCTTGCCCTAAAATGTGACTTATGGACAAAACTTTCAGTAAAGAACGAGTAAAACAGCTCGTAAATTCAATCTAACCTTGTATTAGTCCAGCTATCTCTCAGCCGCTTGCTGTGGTGAGAAATTCAAAACACTGTCGTTGAAAGAAGCTCTTGGTCCAGCAGTCCATTAAGGCCAGTGAGAATGTATCCAAGGTATTTTACTCGTACATACTTGAGGGGTTTATGATTAATTGGCACGCTTACGTTCCGCATTGTGCAGTTCGCCAGATAGATATTGACGGGAAAATTCATATTTTTATTATATTAATTATTTGGTGCCCATTATGACCCACTTGGTCTAATGATCGAGACGTCGGCTACTACACCAAGGGTTCCGGGCTCGATCCCCGAGCAGTACAAACATTTGTGTGCATGAACATGTCTATTTGTAATGGTCTGGATGTTTCTGTGTATAATATGTATGTATTTATAAAAAAAGTATATAACATCTAAATCCGTTGTGTAGTTTTAAAGATTTAAGCGCACATAGGGTCATGGGGATAAAAAAGCATTTTTGTTTTATACTATGTGATATGAAGTGTGCAGGACGGTCAGGGCGCTCACTTTATGGTATATAAGGCGTATCACTGCCTAACCATGACAGATCGGCATTGAAGGAGACCAACATGGGATTTAGACCATAATTAGCCACGCTCTAATCCAGTATGGCTTTGATCTGTGGTTACTATCGTAAAGTCACAGAATTATAAATTTAATTATAATAAACTTTAATTTAAAAGAGTCATTATATCAGTCTGATATTTCAAGAATTGTTTACTGTAACTTTATTTGGTCTGAATATCTGCAAATAAAATGATGCTATATTTTATATTTGGACATATATTTGCACTTAACTCTTACCCTGCAGCCATTACTCAATTGCAAAAGTGTATATTTTAATTATACAACATACTTCGTGGGCGCGTTAATTTAATAATAAAATGTAATTATAATTGTAGAATTTTTTTAATCATTGATGTGAATGACAAATATAATATGGTCGATTTTTTTAAAATACATTTATTTAAAAAAAGTCATAGGTACGTACATTGATTGACTAGCTATTGCCTGCGGCTGCGCTCGCGTTATATTCGGATAAACACGGTTCCCCTTTCCCGGTTACGAAAAAAGAATGTTATTTTTGCACTGCTTCTTCTTTTGCGCCGAACAAATTTTCATCTTCATTAAAGGTAAGTGGGGGTTCAAAACTAAGTCGTCTAGTTTAGTATCCACTGCAATGTCAGATATCGTCCCATGAAATAGAAGTGTATGCACATTTTGTTTTACGTAGGCAAGACAGCACTTGAGCAATTCAAATTACTGAGTAAAAGAAAACTAATATATATGTCGTCTTCGTTGACAGGCGCAAAACAGTATCGTAAGAGGATATTTACTACAAAGTCATTGGTCTCTTTAAATACTGCATCAGTCTTGTACAAGTTGTCTTACCATCAAGTCAGCGAATACATATCGTACTAAGTCGATATATTGTAAACTTTTACACATAAAAAAATAGAGCATTTATTAAATAAATAAATATCCACGAACATTTACACAGTGCCATTTAGTCCCAAGTTAAGTGTCAAGCCTGTATTATGGGCACTAAACAACGGATAAACGTCCTTTAATCCTTTTTTTTGTATTTGTATTATACATAGAAAATTGTTCTTAATTGCCGTTGTTTTACTATGAAAATAATATCAACGTATCCATAGTATTAATTACCAACATCAAAAAAGAAAACATAATGGCATTTAATACATCAAATGTAACTCGTGCACATAATTGTCCCCAGTTAATAATTAATAAGACCCGGTCAACCACATCGTAGTTAATTCCAACCATTATAGCATTTTCTTGACAATTAATATTCCAAGTAGTTTTAATACTGCGGGAATATTAAAGCCTGTCGCGTGATTGTCGTTTTCACAATGATTGCGGTTTATAACATGACACGTTTCTTTAAATAAATAACAATACATTTAGCTATGAAACAAATGCGCTAGCACTTTCTGATCTGTCCAAACTATTATATCACCATCAGCAGCTCATCAAACGTCTTCACCAAGGGGCACGAGAAGTAAAGAAACCTACCCGTAAAGGGTGTATAGGAAGGAATCACAAGCAACTAATATTAGTCCTAGTTTAGAAAGCAGAAGTCCTAAAAACTGTTCAAATCTGTCAGGTTCATTGTAATGACTCCAAAAATAAAATTATGAACCTTTCCCTACTTGATTTCAATATTTTTTAAAATATAAGCCTTAGTCGTCGACGCGGGCCCAGTGCGGACAATAAAGTTTATCGTCTATGATTAGAGTATTTCGACTAGAAGATAGTAAAATCATGTATACTTATTAGCCTTAGAAATGAAAAACGAATGCAAACCTTCTCGAACATCTAATTAAAACTATTCCCCATGCATTGCGTATACCTAGTTACGTATTCCATTTTAGTATTTCCCTCGCGTTAACACGACGGCGCTGAAAGGAAAATCGTGCGCGTGAACTATTGACCTGGAGGCATACGAGACCTCGCACTTCTTTTGTTAATGTTTATTTCATATAGATTTCTTTCACATATGTGCCAGAAGCTTAGACAATGCATTATTTTTATAATCATGATATTTTCATCTCAAAGTTATCAAGGCAAGGTCTTCAGAATAATATATAATAAGTAACGTATGTGATATTTAAATGTTGCTACTCAACTATTAGACCAAGTTGACTAATAACAAATTGAATCACGAGTCGTATAATAAAGAGGATTAGGAAAACGCTCTGGACGGCTCTTCAGAACGTGAACAACGGCATAATATTTTAATGTTGTATTTATGAAAATCCCTTTAAAAAAATCTCGCCAATCTCAATCCCGATTCCAACACTTCATAACCCTCATGCGCCATTAGAGCAAATGAAAAACCTCACCCAAAGCTTAAAAGCAATTAGTTTCGCGTCACTCTGTTGTGTGTTTAATTATTGCACACATTTATTTACACATTAGGTTAATGGCAAAAACAAGTCCCTCATTCGGGATAAATTGTCTGTATCCCTTTGCCGACCCGAGTTCGGACTCGGGGTCATTTGTTATATATATCGTTACTATGCTTACTTGTTTTGTTACAAAGAATTGGGGTACTGTACTTATCTTATCATGATAATACAGTAAAGATTGGACTCTCAAGCAGTCGCGTTTATTTGCGACGCCTAATTATATAGCGCTCTGAGTTAGTGTGCCTAAGAACTTACATTGTGCTATGAGATGGAGTATATTTTTCAATTTAATAAAACTCTTGCAACCTTTCAAAATATATTAAAGAAAACCATTTTTACAATGGAATCTTCTTATTTTGTTCGTTGTTTGCTTTATATCGTTATATTCTATTTTTTTACATTCACTTATAATATTATTCTTTTGGAGATAAATATCCGATAATATTCAAATCAAATCTGCAATTATTTTAAACATTTTAAATGCAAAATAAGGTTTGATTTCATCACTGTATTTTTTACTAATTTATAAAATTAATTATTCATTCAAATGAACCGGCTGTTTGTTTCGTTTCTCTCATTACAAATGAGTCCGAACAATTAATGGAAAATAGCAATCATGTTGTTTAATGAAGCGGTCAGAATGTTTTCTCATTGGAGTAAAATTTTTCGAAATCATACAAATGATAAATGCCTTCTGTGATTACAAACAAAACTGTCACAAACAGTGATGTAGAACTGTTTTAAAATTCTCTCTCTCTCTCTTCAACCTATCGCAGTCCACTGCTGGACATAGGTCTCCCCATTTTGCGCCAGATATCCCGGTCCTCCGCTTTTCTCATCCAGCTCCCACCAGCGACCTTCCGCAAGTCGTCGGTCCATCGGGCCGGAGGGCGTCCTACGCTACGCGCCAAGACGCGGTCTCCACTCCAGAACTCGTCTGCTCCAACGGCCGTCGGTTCTACGACATACGTGACCAGCCCACTGCCACTTCAACTTACTGACCCGGCGGGCTATGTCGGTAACTTTAGTTTTTTTGCGGATTAAATCATTTCTGATCTTATCTCTAAGAGAGACTCCAAGCATAGCTCGCTCCATATAAAATTTTACTTATTAATTTACAACAAACGTGAAATAAGTCCAGTATATTAAGTGGTAAATTTAAAAGCTTCAACTGTATACATTGGATTTAATGTATGCCTGTGTACCTCTTTGGATGTATGTTTATGTAATTTATTTATTTATTTAAAAAGGTACATCAACAGTATAAATACACAACATTGGACAACATTTAGTTTAAGGTTAAGGTCTGGTACATATACCCTTTATAGGCGTAATTTATATGAATGCTAATAAAATGAAAGTCTAATAATGGTATTTTTACAATTAGGTTTAGAACTTTAGATGTTTTCTTATGTGTTTTATTAGCCTTAAAATTTTGTTTACTTACCGTCTAAGAATATTGTTAAGAATATTATACACCTGTACTAAAATAAAACAAAATATTATTTTTGTGAAATGGAACACACTAGATTGGAAAACAAGATCAGTGTAGGTATTGGACCTGGGTACAGATATATGCTAAAATATTTAATTCAGTGGTAACTTCTATATTCTTTTATAAATAGAATAGGGCCATTGGTCATAATTACAAAACAAACAACTTAACTAACACTTTACATCTAGACTAATAAAGCTGAAGAGTTTATTTGAACGCGCTAATCTCAGGAAAAACCACTTATTCCTGAGATTAGTGCGAGAGATATATATAAGACTGGAAAAAAAAGGTGCTATATATCAACACGATAAGTATAATAGCAGCCAAGCAGCACGTGAGAATGTGTCAAAATCGAGGGATTTTTCCTTATGAGACCTTCCGCTGCGTGCGCTGCGTTAACGGTCAAAGTTTTCCAAAAGTTACGTTTGACAGTATGTTCTAAAAAAGTTTATGACAGCATACATACAAACATCTATCTTTGAAGGTTAGCTCAATATAACCTTTTTTTCCAAATTTATTCTTATTTTTGCACTATTTGCGAAAGTATTTTTATAAACATGATATTTATCGTTATCCATAAAAACGTAATTCGTCACAAGTATTTAATTTAAAAAAACCCTGTGCTGCATGCGATTGAAATTTAATCTTGGGAGATCGCTGTTATAACTCACGTATATAAACGAATAGTGGGTTAAAGTTAGCTTTAGCCCAAAGTAACTATTCCACACGGACGAAGTGGCGCCCAAAAGCTAGTACACTATAAATTTCACCTATTTCAAAACTTTCATAAGCACTCCAATAGAGAGGAATATATTATCACCACATTCTTCTACTTATACTTTTTGTCATTTAAGCTAGTTTTAGTTATTACTGTTTTGCTTTTTTGCATTTGATGTAGGGACATAAATGTTGAAATTCCCATTAAAGCGACGGAAAATGAATGTTTAAAATACAAGACACAAGAAGTAACTGCGCTTAATCTGGCACACACTATCATTTAATTGCCTCTAGGGAAGTTATTAAAGTCAAACCTAGACAAATTTATTACGGAATACAGAAACAATTGTAAGTAAGTAATGATGTCATGACTGTTGTATAGTGAAGAACCAGAATGCTATGCTAACTAACCGTCACCGATGGCTTTGAATGCTTCGTTACCCTATTTTAAACTTGTTCTTACTTTAATTGACTCTATTTTAGCAATGTCATTATAAAGCCCTGCCATCAGTCTGTCATTTTCCGCCATGTCTAATAAGATTAATGCATTTGACACATACTCGTATTATTATGATCGTAATTTATGTGTGATTTAATAAACACATGCTCGCACCAAAGTTGACGTTTATTAAGTTAAATGAAATACCACCACTAGAATTCACAGTCCCGCCAATATCTCAGTTGGTTGATTAAATTCCGTAAGTTACAACCTCCCTCAAACGTCGTAAAGTTTACATCGATTGCTACGAGTGTATAAGTTCATTGGCGTGGTTATTTGTTGCGCAGTGAATTCGGAAAATCATTGAGCGTAACAGATGGATAAAAAGGAACGGTGCGAACAAGTATTAACACTTCAAACAACCCGGCGTTGCGAACGCATGGAAAACCAAATATAACTGGAATCATCATGGCGATGCAAAATACTTATTGTAAAAACCTTGTGTGAAAGTAGTTTGATGTGAAACTGCTCTATTCAGGGAAAAAAAATGCTTGTTATTGAAGGGTTCTTATTATAATTGTATATTTTAGCTTCTTTCTTTTTCTCTAACGTTTTCGGTCGATTGACATCCATCAATACAAGAAATATAAAGTTTAATCCCTAAACAAATTTAATGAGATATCGGTTTCTGCTTAATCACGGACTGTAACTTTAATGTTGTTAAAGCTATTCCAATTTAAATATAATTTTTATGTTAAACAAAAGTAATTTGTAAATATGGTTATAAACAAAATCTTCAAAATGCCTAAAGTATTTACAATATTAAAGTTACACGGAATTTTCAGTGCAGCCTATAATCAAAATTTAATCTGAAAAATACCGCAGTATTATATCATTAGCTCATGAAACGTAGCCACCGAGGGCATGGGCCTATCCGTATAAGGTGTATAGACCTTAGTCGTCCACGCGAGCCCAGTGTGGATTAGCCGTCTTCACGCACAACCTTTAAATTTTATCGTAGGCTTGCGCAGGTTTCCTCACGATGTTTTTCTTCAGCGTAGGTACTTTATATTCACCCAGATCAGATCTCCTTTTAAAGAGAGAAACAATAAGAATGAGCATCTACATGAAGTAGGTAAGCTACTTGTTTTATAGTTGTACATTTATAAATTTAGAAGTATAAACAAACGTAAACGACATCTGTGTACTACTAATATTGGTAAGGGTATAACAGTATACATATTAAAAATAACTTATCTACCGCCAACATTGTTTAAGCTTTTATATGCCATTTATTCCAGTTATGATGTACGTACATACCTGTTATTCCGTGAAAGCCGATGTAATTTTTTTTGGTTGTTCCATACGACTCCGACTGTCATAAATGTCACAAACAAATTGAGTGATCACGCTCGAAACTTTACAGCTCGGATTGAGCCCTAGAGGGTCGAATGTGACTTTTTGCGGCACACGTCAGTGATGAATCAACGAGGGCCGGTGGCCAAATGATTAATGACACTGGATATTTTGAATTGTGAAAAATTGACTTTGGACAAGGTATGTATTTTATTTGAAAATTTCGATCGCGCTGTTATACGGTATTTGTTAAGTTTTGGAAATTTTTACTGATTCTTTGTTAATGGGATAACGATGGAGACCTTGCCGAAAAGAAAGAACTTTCACAATTTTCTTTAGAGAATGCTGACCATATAACAGAGTTGTTTTCTAAGATACTGCGGAATAAAGTGTTAAATAGATAATTTGAGCTTTCTGGTTTTAAAGGTATTAAGTATTGGGCATCTCGAAACCCTGCTTAGGTGCAATATGCAAAACGAGGATTACTTTGAGCGCTCCAATTGGATGAAATATACCTGTATTCTAATATATCTGTACACTAAAACACAAATTTCTTGCAGTTTCTCTAAATATGTAATACGCCGTTACTATCGAACAAATACAATACAATAACAATTATTCTGCAACACTAAAGCGAGTGTTTTCTGGGAAATCTAGCGTGGCGGCCACTGGGGCGCTGAGGAAATTGGACGTTTCCGAAAGAAAAGTCATATGTACAGTAAAACAAAAAGCTAACAAATACAATTATATCTGAGGCAGACAGTTACTTATTTATATTTAGGAAATAATCAGTATCAAATGAAGTTAATGGATAATACATAATATTAGCAATAACACAAAACAATTAAGTTTCCACTAATAGTTTATACAAACATGTAAAAAAATTATAATAAATGTAATTGCAAAATCTCAATTCAAATGAATAAAATTAAAAATAAATATGACACCATGTTTAATAATACTGACGACTTTCTTGGCACTTCTCACCTACACCCTCCACCATATTAGTTTTTCTACTTATCATGAACTGAACAAAAAGAAGTTGTTTAAATATTTTTTATGGATTTTGTTTAATAATGTACCTAGCCGTTCATATACTAAGAAGACCCAATGCAGAATTATTGCTTGAACCATTGGTGGTGCTACAATCTCGAAGCTCAGGTGATTTATCCTGCAACGTCATAACCAAACTGAGGAAAATCGGACAATGGGATTCAAACCCGCGATTGTGCGATCACGCAGCAATCTCAACTTCTTTTTCAATTCGAAAGTATGTGGCAAAATAAAAACCAACGCTCCATGGTATTATTGTCTACAGTTTTCATGATTTTAGCGATAATTGATGTAATATTTATTTCTACCGAAGTATCTCTCTCTTCAGTTACAGTGGTTACGAGCAGACAATCTCTGGCAGTAAATCTATCAGCAGATATAAAAATATTGTGAGTTATATTTTGTTTGCAATATTAGTTGAGATCTAACACGCATCGAATAGCCTGTTTGCTGTAAAATTAAATGTCCTTAGTTTATACATGTTGTTGTCAATTACAATTTAGTTCAGTATACAATTGCTGCAGTCACAAATGCTGGCCGATTCACCTGATGATAAGTAATAACTTACGCTCAAAATACACCAGGAATATTCAAGATATTGATAACTGTAGTAAAAAAAAGTCATATCTTAGTTTATTATTGAAAGAACCTCAACAATACTGGGTTAATAATTCAAATATATCTTTCCGTCCAAATATTTGCTAAATTCTTACTTTTCGTATCATTGTTCTTGCAGGGATAACAAGATCCTTTGATTTCTTGATTTAACTGGCTTTCCTGAATCGAATAATTGCAACGCTTTGACTTCTGCTTAATTATTCGGCAAATGATTTGATGCTGCGGCTGAAGGGTGACTAATGATTAAATAGGAAACAATGTTACCTATAGAGAGGTAGGCTGGATACAACAATCAAAGTGAAATTTTCATCGCAAAGATAATGTGTATCTAGTCATTAGATTTAAATTTACCCCAACTCTATGAAAATATTAGAGTGAAAGAACAACCGTCAGAAATCACAAGGCTATCGTTATTATTTCTGCAGAATGAATAGTAGGAGGATTTTTGAAAATTCTTCGAAATTCAGAAAGAGATATATCCTTTTTGAAATGACAAAATAATATTAACAAGAATCCATATGTTTAATAATAATAATTCACTTAAGCATTTCCTTGCAACTATGTATCTTTTATTCATACAAGCAAACTTGAATAATTTATATATTGTTAAGCAATCTAAAAAATCGACACGAACCACATAAATACCACAACTTCTTATCTTTGCAGCCCAATTAAACGCAACGCATTCATATTGAAGGTGCAGACATTTCCAAGTAAAGCGGTAAGCCAGGTTGGTCTCCGTCGGCTATTGGCTCAGCCGGCTAGACAGCTATTGGTCGTGCGGCTATTGGACTAGGTCCGGACATCGTAACTTGTCGCCTTTGTTGGGATATTCGGGTGTTACGTGAACGAGCAGTTGGCAGACCGCACTGGGGCCGATTCATAACATATTCACGCCGGCTGAAGAACAATATACAAACAATTTCGCTTTTGTCTTTTGAAACCGAAAATAGATCCGCGGCCTATAAAGTTTTTTCGCAAACTGGTTTTTGTCAATTAGGTCAAGCTTGGAAAGTAGATTTGCATTGCGAATTTAAATTCTTCGTTTTTTTTTCGCATTTCACATCACATTCATTCTTTAAATTCTGAAAGCGGTTGTCGGGTTGAGTTATTGAGATTATTCGTTTATTTTATTAACAGACTTACTGCGATGTGTACTTATATTATATCTGGTTAAATAACAGTGCTAGGTTGAATTTATTTAATTGCATAGTAAGCGCGATAATATCTTTCACTTATTCAAATGAAAGATATTATGTTAGAGTACTCATGACTCTATCGCCTTTTATTATATAAAAACGACAAAGTAACTTTATTTATTTGAGATAATATGCTGAAAACAAGAAACTAAAGTATCAGATTATGTACTCATTACTTATTTGAAAACACTAAATATCCATTTTCAATATTTCTTATAAAAGTCAATCTTAAACCGAGTTTACTGTGTGATATTTTAAATAATCATATCAATAATATTATAGACCCTTGTATATAGCGTAGACATCCATTCGTTATTAAATTCTAGGTAACAGTTCATTCAATCATCGATGTAGATTAATTTGTTGATGAAATAGATGGTAAACTGATTCCGTTAATCATGAACTTTAAATTCAACTTTAAATTCAAACCAAAATCTTTGAAAGCCAATTGAAATAAGACATAAATCATATTGTTGTTACTTACGCTGACAAAATATACCTTAAAAATCTTAAAATATTTCTAACATTCGATCGGAATTCAGTATCGCCCTCATATTTACAAGCAGGAAGGAGTACTCGAGCGGGAGGGACGACAGTCGCGCGAGGACGTCGTAACTCTCCGTGATGGATCGCCGCTTCCGGCTTTTCAACAGACCCCTAAATGGCCGCGGAACCCGAGACTTGTGGCGGACATTACTGTGATTGCGGCCGGCCATGATTGCTGTTTTATCGTGTATGTTGTGTACGGGTGATCTTCAATTTGTATTTTTTTATTTGTTCACGTACATGTAGTACTTTAGGCCCGTATTAACGAGACTTAACATTAATATTTACTTAAATTGAGCAAGGGATTGTGCTATTTATCGAATAAAGCACTCTCCCTTTCTTACTTTTCTTAAGAGAAGATCAACCTTGAGTCTCGTCCTAGAATACGGGACTTAGAGAAAGAAGGAAGAGAATTGACACTATTCATTCTAAGTGTCACCGCGTTCGTATGGTCATGTTGCCAACAAAGCAGAAAAGTCGTTACATACAAAATTAAATATAAATAAATATTTATGACTCAATAAAACACAGTACACAATAGCTGTTGCACGCTGATCTTGTTTTAAGTAAAATACCAAGATGAGAATATTATTATGTTTTAAAATCAGTACTATAAGTCGGTTCCAAATACTTTTAATATTTAATAAGTGCGACAGGAACGTGAAACGTACTGTCTTAACCTCCATCAACTTTCCCAGAAGATCTTAGAAAGTGATTCGTAAAACTAATGCGTAATTAAAAAGGAACTTGCCAAAGTTAAGTTCGTATATCAAATTTAATTCGCACCTCATCGAGGTTGTCTACCAGATAACAAGTAATATTAAATTCCGCAGCAAGGGAAACTTTTATAGATAAGCGCGGTTCGTAATTTCGTCTCGCCATTTAAAACTTCGAGCCGGGGGCAGGAATTTGTAACAACATTTTAATTAAATCATTTTTAATTTAAATAAAGTAGAAGTAGATAACTTCTTGTAAGAATTGCTTAACGTTAAATACTTAAGGTATCTCACACTTATTTTTTCTAAACGGCTGGTGGTATTCTGCCCTAAGCAGATATCGGCTTCTTGCTTTCTTTTTTATGTATTTGTTTTTAAAGTCGCCTTAAAATTACAAAAAAGCAATACATACATTTTTATTAAATACCCAAAAATCAGCCACCGAAAATGTTGTGTGTTGGGTGCTTGCAGCCCAGTGCAGTTGTGTTGTAATGATGTTATGGATCAGTATCTTGTAATTTTAATATTTTTGAGTTTTTTTGTAATATTATTAGACCTAATCCGGAGATAGTGTAGCTTTCTATCAATGAAAATATTTGTATTGACCTGGTAGTTTCGCAGTGTATTTAATGCAAACAGCATTCAAATTAAATGTGTTTATTTATATATATTTTATTGGAACTCGAATACCTTATACACGATAGTTCTTAGATATAAAAAAATTACGTTATCAGCACCCAAGATGCAAGACCCAAAGTTAAATACTAATAATTAATAAAGTTATATAGTTATCAAAGAGCCTCTCCGTTACACGAAAACATTCCTATCTCAGTAACAGTTTGATCCCCTTACATATAAACAATTCTGCGACCGCTTCACTCCCGGCAATCTCCGGCCAGAACAATTAAATACTTTTGCTTGGGGAAAAAAAAAGCAGATTCAAGTTTCGGGGAGTGGTTGTCGCTGTGTATTCATTATGAAAGGGCGCCAAGTAATTTGTAAGCCAGGATTCTCAATGGACAACGTAAGTACGTTTTTATATTAGACAAATTGATGACAAATACAAATAGAAGAGTTCCCTGTATATTTCACGAATAGTTATTTCAGTTACTGGCACGTTCCGGAGTGTAAACAACGGCCAATCGTTTGATCTATACAGTTCCAAGATTGTTTTTATGGCTAGTCGTGTACGGTGCTTCATTATTGTCTTTTTGTATCTCCCGCTTTACCAGTTATGTTTTTACCAGGCTTAGGCCTGAAATGTGTTTTTTATGACATTAAGTGAACGGACGGTCAGATCGCTCACTTGATCGTAAGTGCTACGCCTGACCATGACAGATACAGTGTTGGTGGAAATTAATAGCAGCATTTTGTCATTATTTTCCGCCAACACTGGCCTGCGTTCGTCATCCGAAACGACAGATAGGTCTCTCATGCCCAGTAATTTTACTAGCTACATTGCCCTCATCCTGAAACACAGAAGTACAAAACACTCCTATTTCACAAGACGAATCTGGCTCTGCAGTGGTATCTACCTAGAC
>PQWD01003784.1:0-42335 GCA_019425675.1 Leucinodes orbonalis
AGGGCACTGTAGCTAGTGAAATTACCGGGTATAGGAGACCTAACATCTGTTGTCTCGGGGACGGGGCAGTGCGGTGTTTGATGGGGGTATAACTGTCTGTCAGTTGTTGGTCTCCTTAAATGCCACTCAGTCATGGTCTGGCGTATCACTTACATCAGGTGAGCGTCCAGACCTCCTGTACACTATAACATAAAAAAAATCTAACAGTCTCCATCGAGCGCAGCAAAGAACATGACACTTAGTTTTTACGAAAAGTTTATATATATTGGTTAATATGCAACCTCATTTCTTACAAGTCATGTCAAATGTAAAAAGAATATTATTAATTGATTGTGTTTTGTTCTCTTCTCTTTCACTATTGTAAATGGCAGACGTGTTTTCTTCTTTTAATATATTATTTTATTTTACCAAGAGTTGTTTCGCTGTATAAGTCGAGTATTCTTATATCTCCACATATTTTCTATGGTCCTTCGAGCCTTCGGAAGAGTAATAACTATTTTACGGAATGGCGCATACTGGAGAGAATTTCGACGACGCTAGGAGCGATGTTTCTCAGGTAAAGCAAATATTTATAGAGAAAAGGAGATGTATCAAAGGCCAAATTACGCTGGTGGAGAATGAGCTTGGGGACATCACCAATGTTACATCTTCCGCCGCCCTAGATATTGCTGACAAAAGGCTACGTACCCTTTTATCAGAACTAGAGGATGTAAACATGAACTTAGAATCTTTAGATTTCACTGAGAGCGCTGAGGGCATGTTAGTGGAATCTAAGTGCTACAGGCTTCGTATTCGAATACGTGAGCAGAGTACAGTCTTAAGGCTTTCTTCAGCTTCAGAAGCGAGTGATTCAAGTTTCAACAAGCGGTGCCACGCATTAGATGTGTCATGTCGTGAAGAAGTATTAGCTAATGCCAAGACTATACAACGTGATGACTTATTACATTTTGATTCGCAGTCATGTAATGCGACTATGGTATGTGACCCCCCTGTAATTGTATCCAAAAATATTTTACCATCTCTTATTCATGTGTCTTTAGCCGACCCTGATTTCAACGCCTCAAAGGAGAGCGATTGATACTTGTGTTTCGTGCTTTGCAAAATGTATTAGGGAGGGTAAAATTAGAAATAGGGTTCTATATGCCTACATTTATAAATACTGAATTCGGGTTGGATATCATGTGGCGAATTGTCCCTAGAAGGCCAACATGTTACATGCTATAAAAGCCCATGTTATTTGTATGTCCTACGTAATGAAAAATTATTTAGGTTATATGTTAATATATTGTACGAACAGTTTTATTTCGACTTTGTAAGAAGCAATTACTGTTGGATGTATGATTATTATGTAAAATTTCTTGATTACAATATGCTTAAACTAAAATATTTTTTAAATAGTGAATATACAAGTAGCATTGTAGGTACGATATTTTCACAAAAACATCATCACTTATTGCATCTTGATTCGCACTCATGTAATGCGGCAATAGTCTGTGAGCCCCCTATACATGAGTCTTGCAGTACCTCCTCCACAAATATTATGTTTAATTTTACAATAAGTAAACAAAATAATAATAATTTCTTGTGTCAAGTTTCTTTTTTTCCCACTGCGTTAGTGTATGTGCGCGACCACGATTGTAAGCGCTATAACTGTATAGCATTGTTGTATAAAGTGAGCCAAATTTATCATGATGATAATAAAAAATATATATTTTGTAGACACATATCAATCTTTGGTGGGGGTGGAAATCAGATAAATGAAATGTTAATGCATCCTGACATGTTTTTTATACTTTTTATGTTTCTTAATTATTTTATTCATATGTTTTGATAAAGCTAGTTTAAGGTTGCTCCATTTTAATCCTGGTATTGTATTGTATGCAATCTGGTATAAACTTAATGTTGCGCTCCGTTGCCAGTATTTGATGGTTTAACCATTTTTTCTGTTTAGTTTAATGCAATTCTAATACTATTATAAGTCGATTATTTATGTTTAGCAAATGTTTGTAGTATAAATAATTAACTGAATTTTTATTACCTGAGTAGTAATGTTTTTGTCTTAGAAGTTTTAATGGGTCATACATTTACTTTTTATTAATTTAATAAAATGTTTAAATGGTTTATTCAAATTGGTTTAGTTTAAAGTATGTAATACTCGTACAATGTTGTTTCTTTAAAGCTTTATAATGTTTATGTTTCGATTATTTAGTTTTTTTCTTGACTATTGAAATGTAATTTCAATGGGGCGGCTGTATGGTTAATATGCAACCTCATTTCTTACAAGTCATGTCAAATGTAAAAAGAATATTATGAATTGATTGTGTTTTGTTCTCTTCTCTTTCACTATTGTAAATGGCAGACGTGTTTTCTTCTTTAATATATTATTTTATTTACCAAGAGTTTTTCGCTGCATAAGTCGAGTATTCTTATCTCCACATATTTTCTATAGAAAAATGAAATAAAAAGAAATATGTGGAGATATAGAATACTCGACTTATGAGCGAAACAACTCTTGGTAAAATAAAATAATATATTAAAAGAAGAAAACACGTCTGCCATTTACAATAGTGAAAGAGAAGAGAAAAAACATAAAACAATCAATTAATAATATTCTTTTAACATTTGACATGACTTGTAAGAAATGAGGTTGCATATTAACCATACAGCCGCCCCATTGAAATTACATTTCAATAGTCAAGAAAAATAACTAAATAATCGAAACATAAACATTATAAAGCTTTAAAGAAAACATTGTACAAGTATTACATACTTTAAACTAAACCAATTTGAATAAACCATTTAAACATTTTATTACATTAACTTCTAAGACAAAAACATTACTACTCAGGTAATAAAAATTCAGTTAATTATTTATACTACAAACATTTGCTAAACATAAATAATCGACTTATAATAGTATTAAAATTGCATTAAACTAAAACAGAAAAAATGGTTAAACCATCAAATACTGGCAAACGGAAGCGCAACATTAAGTTTATACCAGATTGCAATACAATACAATACCAGGATTAAATGGAGCAAACCTTAAACTAGCTTTATCAGAAACATATGAATAAAAATAATTAAGAAACATAAAAAGTATAAAAAACATGTCAGGATGCATTAACATTTCATTAGTCTGATTTCCACCCCCACCAAAGATTGATATGTGTCTACAAAATATACATTTTTTATTATCATCATGATAAATTTGGCTCACTTTATCCAACAATGCTACACAGTTATAGCGCTTACAATCGTTGTCGCGCACATACACTAACGCAGTGGGAAAAAAGGAAACCTGACACAAGAAATTATTATTATTTTGTTTACTAATTGTAGAATTAAACATAATATTTGTGGAGGAGGTACTGCAAGACTCATGTATAGGGGGCTCACAGACTATTGCCGCATTACATGAGTGCGAATCAAGATGCAATAAGTGATGATGTTTTTGTGAAAATATCGTACCTACAATGCTACTTGTATATTCACTATTTAAAAAATATTTTAGTTTAAGCATATTGTAATCAAGAAATTTTACATAATAATCATACATCCAACAGTAATTGCTTCTTACAAAATCGAAATAAAACTGTTCGTACAATATATTAACATATAACCTAAATAATTTTTCATTACGTAGGACATACAAATAACATGGGCTTTTATAGCATGTAACATGTTGGCCTTCTAGGGACAATTCGCCACATGATATCCAACCGAATTCAGTATTTATAAATGTAGGCATATTAGAACCTATTTCTAATTTACCCTCCCTAATACATTTTGCAAAGCACGAAACACCAAGTATCATATCGCTCTCCTTTGAGACGTTGAAATCAGGGTCGGCTAAAGACACATGAATAAGAGATGGTAAAATATTTTTGGATACAATTACAGGGGGGTCACATACCATAGTCGCATTACATGACTGCGAATCAAAATGTAATAAGTCATCACGTTGTATAGTCTTGGCATTAGCTAATACTTCTTCACGACATGACACATCTAATGCGTGGCACCGCTTGTTGAAACTTGAATCACTCGCTCTGAAGCTGAAGAAAGCCTTAAGACTGTACTCTGCTCACGTATTCGAATACGAAGCCTGTAGCACTAGATTCCACTAACATGCCCTCAGCGCTCTCAGTCAAATCTAAAGATTCTAAGTTCATGTTCACATCCTCTAGTTCTGAGAAAAGGGACGTAGCCTTTTGTCAGCAATATCTAGGGCGGCGGAAGATGTACATTGGTGATGTCCCCAAGCTCATTCTCCACAGCGTAATTTGGCCTTTGATACATCTCCTTTTCTCTATAAATATTTGCTTTACCTGAGAAACATCGCTTGTGCGTCGTCGAAATTCTCTCCTGTTGCGCCATTCCGTAAAATATTATTAACTCTTCCGAAGGCTCGAAGGACCATAGAAAATATGTGGAGATATAGAATACTCGACTTATGAAGCGAAACAACTTTGGGTAAAATAAAATAATATATTAAAAGAAGAAAACACGTCTGCCATTTACAATAGTGAAAGAGAAGAGAAAAACAAAAACAATCAATTAATAATATTCTTTTACATTTGACATGACTTGTAAGAAATGAGGTTGCATATTAACCATATATAATATCTATGGTACAAGCTCTTTTATTCCTCTCGCTTGGGTCCCCAGCCTTCTTAAGGACTTGGCCAATTTGGTCAAGGTTAGTCCTTCTGGGGTCGTCCACGCCTCGTAATGGTCCGAGTGTTTCTATGTATATTATGTGTGTATTTACAACAAAAAATATATAAGTATGTTTATCAGTTGTTTAGTACCCTAACTACAAGCTCCTCGCCACAGACATCCGAATATACAATTAGACTGGACAAGCCGCCAAGTTTTAGGCAGTCCCAGTGTCGCAATTTCTTTTCGGTTCTTACCTGTGAAAAGTTATTATATTTCTTGGTAAATTTACTGATTCATTGCGATGATGGCATGTTACAATTGCACAGGATGGCATTTTGGGAAAAAACGGTAATTTCTTCTAATCTTCGTGCGTCTTGACTCGTCTCACAGAGCGTAAACTGGCAGCCAGTGTATGCTCGTTGAGCTTACATTTGTCGCACTTAAAAACGCGGCTTGCCCATCTCCTGTATTGGGAAATTTGTGCTCCTCGCTTAATATGGGGCCAGATGGCGCTGTGTGAGAGTCTTATTTTTTTATTTATTGTCTTTCTAACAGGTCTGCGAGACGATAGTGGAGATCGCGTTGGACCACAAGCCGTCGCATTGCGAAATGGCGTCGGTGCTCATATCGGATCTGTACGGGAGATTTTTCTCCGCAAAGGATATCGGCGTTGGTGAGTTTTTTTATGTTATTAAAGTACACGACGGTCAGGACGGTCACTTGATGGTAAGTGATACGCCTGGCCCAGGACAAAGAGGCATTGAAGGAGACCAACAACTGATAGACAATTATTATTCCACCAAAAACATTCTGTAAAAAATCTGGCAAAGTCTCGATGGAGCTGCTTGATTATCTCTAAAAAGTAATGAAATCAAGACAAAGACGTGCCAAGTCTAAGGTTCCTTACTGCAATTAATTATTATTATGGTTGATGTTGTGTGACTTGGCCGTTGAACATTCTTTATACGTTAGTGGCTTTATCAAGCCTACAATCGACTGGCGATATATCGAGGTGATGAAGTGTCTCTCCAACGCAGCGACGATGACCGTTCAGATCCAAGACCAGCGGACAAGACCTATCCAATTGCGTCGTGGTGTGAGACAGGGGGATATTATATCACCGAAACTGTTCACAAACGCATTGGAGGATGTCTTCAAGACCCTGGACTGGTCTGAACGAGGCGTCAACGTCAGTGAAGAGTTTATTTCTCATCTTCGTTTTGCTGACGATATCGTCATCGTGGCAGAGTCATCGGAAGAGCTTGCGGAGATGCTGAACAGCCTTAATGAATCTTCCCCGACGAGTTGGGCTTGGCATGAATTTGGACAAGACGAAAGTCATGTTCAACAGTCGTGTCATGCCACAACCGATACGCGTCGATGGCGTCCGTCTCGAGGTTGTGCAGGAGCATATCTGCCAAACCATCCAAATTGGCCGGCATAATTTCAAGAGGGAGGCTAGTAGGAGGATTCAGTTGGGCTGGGCGGCATTCTGTAAGCTACGTCATGTCCTAACGTCAACTATTCCATAATGCTTAAAGTCGAAAGTCTTTGAGCAATGCGTCCTACCCGTACTAACATACGCAGCTGAGACATGGGACACTGACTGCGGGATTGGTTCATAAGTTCAAAGTCACTCAACGAGTCTCTCTTAGGGATAAGATCAGAAATGATTTAATCCGTAAGAGAACTAAAGTTACCGACATAGCCCGCCGGATCAGTTGAAGTGGCAGTAGGCTGGTCACGTATGTCGCAGAACCGCTGACCGTTGGAGCAGACGAGTTCTGGAGTGGAGACCGCGTTTTGGCAAGCGTAGCGTAGGACGCCCTCCGGCCCGATGGACCAACGACTTGCGAAAGGTCGCTGGTGGAAGCTGGATGAGAAAAGCGGAGGACCGGGATGTCTGGCGCAAAATTGGGGAGTCCTATGTCCAGCAGTGGACTGCAATAGAGAGAAACCCTAACTCTGTACCGAATTTCAGCTCTCTGACTTAATGGGAAGTACTAGTTCTATTTTGATGATCATGAGTGAGTGTATATCTGTCGAAAATGCGAAACTTTTGGATTTAAAGTATATAATTATATCTTACTAAATGACAAAAATTTCAGCGCTCTGGTATTATCCAAAGGTTCTCAAATGGGGGCCTGAAAATGCGGCGAAATGGATCCTGTAAAGGATGGTACGGCAGTGTTTGCTTCGCGCTCGACTTGGCGGGGGCACTACCGTGCCCCCAGATCCTCCATCGATGCCACACTGCGTCCGTCACCCGAGACAACAGACGTTAGGTCTCTTATACCCGGTAATTTCACTAGCTACAGTGCCCTCATCCCGAAACACAAAAGTTCAAAACACTCCTGTTTCACGGGATGATATCTAGCACTGCGGTGGTACCTACCTAGGTGACTTAGTTACGAGTCTACCACCCAGATGTAGTACATGATGATGATGGATGGCCGGAATTCTGGAGTGGAGACCGTTGGCAAGTTTAGGACATTTAGGCCTTCCGATCGGGAGGGCGCAAGTTCTAATCCCGGCACGCACCAATGTGTTTTCGAATTTTCCAAATCATATGTACGTTATCCGACGCTCTTACGGTGAAGGAAAACATCGTTAGGAAACCTGCGCACGCCTGCGAAGAGATTCAAAGATTCAATAGTCCAATCCGCACTGAGTCCGCGTGGACGACTTAGGCCTATACACCCTTTACGGGTATGCTCGTTCCCTCGGTGGGGGGACGTTTAATGAGCTGATGATGATGATTCAATTCCAGCGTTCGAGAACCTCCTAGAGAAGTTGCCCGATCTGGTACTGGACACACCAGACGCTGCAATACTGCTGTCCAACTTCATAGCGCGCTGCGTCGCCGACGACTGTCTCCCGCCCAAGTTTGTACAGACGAGGGCGGCGGCGGACCTCAACCCTTTGGCCAAGTAGGAACCAGTAAACATACTAGTATTATAAGTGTATCTGTTTATACGCAAAGTGGAGCGGAAAATCACACACACACACACAAACATCCACATACACACACACACACACATACATCCACACACACGCACATCAACACACACACGCATATCAACACACACACGCACATCAACGCACACACTCACATCAACACACACACGCACTTCAACACACACACGCACATCAACACACACGCACACGCACATCAACACACACGCACACACACAACACACGCACGCACATCCATACACACACATCAACACACACACACCACACACACACACACACACACACACCACACATCAACACACGCACACACATCAACACACGCACACACATCCACACACAAATCCCCCCACACACATCCACACACACATACATCCACACACACACAGTCATTAAATGAGGAAATCTTGGAATATATTTTTGTTTTTGAAGATACTTGAAGGAATGGAGAGTGTCATAGACAGCTTTATGTCTAATTTAAACGTCCATTTTTCTTTAAAAGACAGACAAACATACACGCTTTCACATTGATAGCATGAGTATGGATTGTTTGGTACAAAAATTTAGTGTGAGACTCTTCACAATATTAGTGCAAATTGTGTTCTTAATCGGGTATAAGGAACCTTGTTACCCCGAATTTTCAACGGACATTCGCACAGCGCCATCTAGTGCTAAAACTAAGCATCTTGTCCCGATTTAAGAGTGAAGCTTGAAGTAGGGTTAATAAAAAACGGAGAAACGTATTTCTATACGATGTACGCTGCAGTACTGTTGTCCAACTTCATAGCGCGCTGCGTCGCCGACGACTGTTTCCCGCCCAAGTTTGTGCAGACGAGGGCGGCGGCGGACCTCAACCCTTTGGCCAAGTATGCTCGAGAGTATACATACTAGTATTACAAATGTGAAAGTGTGTCTGTACGTTTTCAGGGCAAAGCTAAGCGACAAATAACACACATTCACACACACACACATATATAATTTAAGTTTGTTGTAGGTTATTAACTTGCTAAGTTAGCATGCTTAGACATTATGTAAGTTTATTATTGTTACGGCCTATATTTACAAGTAGGAACCAGTTATTAAACTGGTTCCTACTTGTAAATACTAAGGGCCCGTATTCTAGAACAGGACTCGAATATTGATCTTTACTTTAATTGAAAGAAAGAAAGAAAAAAATCTTTATTCAAATAAATCTGTTGCAGATACTTTTGAATCGTCAATTGTTATTATTATCATATTTTTTGTGACTCTACCACCGGTTCGGAATAAGTAGGATCTTCGAGAAGAGCCGGCAACAAACTCGAGTTACTCTTTTAATCTTTTATATCAGTGGTTACAGTTTTGTCATTTACCTACACATAGCTTTACAATAATTTATTACAAAGATTTTAACTGGAACACTAAGTGCAAGACCACACATCTTTATCCGATAAATATTCTTCTATTGTATAGTAACCTTTTTTCATGAGGGTTTTTTAAATCTTTAATTTAAACTCGTGAAAAGGCAATTCGGCAAGATTTTGTGGTATTTTATTAAAGAATGTTATGCCTCTTCCAACAAATGATTTTCCTACTTTACTTAGTCTAAGATTTGGGACAGCAAGTTTGTTTTTGTGGTAAAATTGAGAAAGGGATGGCGCTATTTATCGTATCGAGCGTTATCCCTTTCTAAATCGATTCAAGTAAAGATCAACGCTCGAGTCTCGTTCTAAAATACGGGCCTTATATTATAATGTGAAAGTGTGTCTGTTTGTAAGTTTTTCACGGCAAAACGGAACGACAAATTGATGTTTTTTTTTCTTTGGCCAAGTAGGAGCCAGTATTCACTTGTTGATAGAGGAAGGGGTATTCTGCGAAAGGGACGAGGAGACATTTTGCGAAGGAACCCCCCCCCCCCCCCCATATAATTATACTAGCTTTTGCGTGCGACTTCGTCCGCGTGGAATAGTTACTTTGGCCTAACGCTCTCTTTAACCCGCTACTTCGTTTATATAGGTGAGTAAAACTGCGATATCTCATAAGATATTCATTTAAATTGAATGATGTAAAGGGCAATTTTATTTAAAATGAAATACTTGTGATAAATAAAGTATTTATTTGGATAAGGATTGATATCATATTCATGAAAATAGCTTCGCAAAATGATGCATTACTTTAGAAATTTTTTTTAGCAAAAAATATGTTATATGGAGCTAACCTTAAAAGATAGACATATGCTGTCGCGGACTTTTTTGTAGACCTTTAAAAGGGTAACAATACTCTCATACATGACTTTTGCGAAACTTTAACCGTTTACGCAGCCTACGCCGCGGAATATCTAAGTATGAAAATTTCCCCCCGGATTTCGAAACATTCTTCATTGCTGCTCCGCTTCTATTACTTGTAGCGTGATGATATATAGCCTATAATAGCCTTCCTCGATAAATGAGCTATCTAACACTGAAAGATTTTTTTAAATCAGACCAGTAGTTCCTGAGATTAGCGAGTTCAAACAAACAAACAATCAAACAAACTCTTCAGCTTTATAATATATAATGGCGCTATGTGAATGTCAGTGGAAATTTATTTATTATTTGAATATGCGAATAATTGCACATTTCAGCGTGAAATAATAACGACGCGCCGCATAAAGTGTTTACTGATGTAAATGATATTCTGTATATATAAAGGTAGATACGCCACTCGTGCCTCGTAAACGAACCGCCAAAGAGAACACAGTTGTAGGCACTTTGTTTAGGTAAATGTACGCTCATTCGAAACATGTGTATGTGTGCTGTCGCTGCATTCGGAACACTTTTTTCAGTTGTTTTGTGAGCATATCACGAATCTATACTTTTTACATCATTGATATTATTATTTGTCCCACAGACAGGCGATCGTGAGGGCGGAAACTCTGTTGACAATGAAACAGGGTCTGGTCAGACTCGACAACATTTGGGGTGTTGGTGGCGGTATCAGGTAATTTATGTCTCACATTTTAAATTTGAATTTTAACTTTATTTATGGTGAATAACATCTTATTTTTATATTATAAAGTGAATAGAATGGTCAGGACGTTCACCAGATGGTTAGTGATACGCCTGACCGTGACATATCGGCATTGGAGGAGACCAACAACTGATAGACAGTTATTATTCTCCATCAATGCCGCACTGCGCCCGATACCCGAGACAACAGATGTTAGGTCTCTTATACCCGGTAATTTCACTAGCTACAGTGCCCTCATCCCGAAACACAAAAGTGTATAGCCACAGATTTCCCAATACAGGAGATGGGGCAAGCCGCGTTTAAAGTGCGACAACTGTAAGCCCAACGAGCATACACTGGCTACCAGTTTACGCTCTGTGAGACGAGTCAAGACGCACGACTATTAGAAGAAATACCGTTTTTTTCCAAAATTCATAACGCTTAACTTGGGGCGCCATCTAGGCGCTGTGTGAATGTCAGTGGATATTTATTTATATATATTTTACTGTATGCGCAGGCCGGTGAAGTCGCTGATCCGTCAAATCCAACTGCTGCTTAAGGAGTACCTGACCTCTGGCGACCTGGCCGAGGCGATGCGATGCGTCAGAGACCTGGAGGTGCCGCATTTCCACCACGAGCTCGTCTATGAGGTATGGACAGTGGTCTAGATAAACTCTTTAGAGGATTATTGGTCATTGAACTTCTTCTGTATAGGAAATAATAGAGGATTTAGGTCATCGAACTTCTTCTGTATAGGAAATAATACAGTTATTATATTGAGAAAATTAAATTTAGGTGTATTGAACGATAGTGTTGTATCACAACCAATGATATACTGTATAATTAAAGGTAGATACGCCACCGCCAAAGAGAATACAGGTGTAGGCTCTTTTGTTTAGGTAAATGTACGCTCATTTGAAATATGTGTGTGCGTGCTGTCGCTGCATTCGGAATTCTTTTTTTAGTTGTTTTGTGAGCATATCACGAATCTATACTTTTTAGATCATTGGTTACAACCAGAAAGACTTGACAAACCATAGACCACTACATTTTTTATTGTTGTGAAAGTGAGGTTTACATTCCCCCAACACTTCTGTATAGAAATCCACAACTGGAGATCTGACACAAGAATTACCTATCTTTCTCTGTAATATTGCTAGTTTTTATTCGTTATTGTGTTTATGTTATTATAATTTGTTATTTTATTAAGCTAGTAAATTTAAACATAATAGATTGCTAATGAATAAATGAAATGTAATTGATTTTTCTTTTGTTTCTTCCTAATATAGCTAATTCTAATTCTTTGTATTTAATGTGATGAAAATTTGTTATTTTTATAAGCTAGTAAATTCAAACACAATACATTACTGTTAAAATGAATTGTAATTTAATATTGAGCAAAGAAAAACCACTTTGAAGTTATTGGGGAAGGCCTATGTTCAGCAGTCAACATTTCGAGTATGTGTCTGAAATGATGAAGATGAAAAACCGTTTTTTATTTTTTTATATTCGCACACAGACGGTGTTGCTAGCAGTGGAAGCGATCAACTCTAGTGTCGAAGAGCAGCTTTGCACGTTCTTAGCTGAGTTGCGACGATGCGTCATAGTGACGCCGGACCAAATGGACAGGGTGAGTGAATGAGTATACAACAAATTGAATGAATGAATGATCCGACCGTTGGCCATGGCGACCGCTTCGACTCAGTGTTGCCACCTTAGCCCTTTTTTAGTTAGATCTAACACTTTGTAGTATAGAAAGAAAGAAAGAAAAATATTTATTGGCGCAATACATTTATTACATGGTAGTCCTTAAAATAATATTTAAAAAATAACAATAAAACTACCAAATGGTGGCCACTCAGCTAATGCCAAGACAGTTTAGGTGGAACTCCTTTTTTAACAATTTAGCCCGAAAAGAGCAATCTAGCTCTTTTTCTCTGTCTTGAAAATATTACAAAATTATGAAGTTTTCGACATGTTAACAAACGTAAGCATGGGGGAGGGGGTAAGACCTATGCTTACTTTTGCTGACAAGGGGGGAAATAATTGTAATAAACCTGCTTACGTAATACATAAACGGCCCTCTTCATCGGTCATGATGAACTTTTTTAGACACCCTAAAAAACGTGTGAACAGACGCGACAGCTACGGGCATACTACGGGCGTAGTTGTCTCGTTGTGGATTTTTCGTTTTGTTGGTTATTTTTTGTATTCTTTAATGGTTTCTGTCCCCATCAGGATTTTCATCATGCAATTTTTTAAGTTGATTACTACTTGCTCCTCATTCTACCCTTCTACTAATCCAATTTCTTAACCGAACCCATCTTCTTTTTTTCTTTTTATCCATCATTAATTAAGCTACACATTCAATTGCTGGTTACAACACAATTTTGTTTAATTCCCTGTGATTGTTATCCATTTTTGGCGCGCAAGAATAGGTACACTCTCACGAACATTCATGCCCGTCATCATCATCAGCTCATTAAACGTCCCCACCGAGGAGCACGAGCCTACCCGTATAGGGTGTATAGGCCTTAGTCGTCCACCCGGCCTAGTGTAGATTGCCCGACTTCATGCACAATCTTTGAATCTCTTCGCAGGCGTGCGCAAGTTTCCTCACGATGTTTTCCTTCACCGCAAGAGCGTCGGATAACGTACATATATTTTTCGAGAGCTCGAAAACACATTGGTACGTGGCGGGAATTTGAACCTCGGCCCTCCCGGTAGGAGGGCGACAGTCCACACCATTGAGCCACCGACGCTCTCATGCCACTATTACTTGCAAGTGTATCGCGCTATGCCAGTTGCCAGTAACTTTCATGCAAGCTACTTTCCTGATTTACTGGCATGCGTATCCTCGCTTTAAATATTATATGATATATCATCATCATCATCATTACAGCCTAATTATGTCCACTGCTGAACGAAGGCCTCCCCTAATGATTTTCTCGCGGACCGATCCCTTGCAGTTGACATCCATCTGCTACCCGCCACCTTAACCAGATCATCCGTCCATCTGGTTAGGGGTCGGCCTACGCTTCGTTTTCCGTTACGTGGACGCCACACGAGAACCTTTCCGCCCCATCGGCCATCGGTTCTATGCACTATGTGCCCTGCCCACTGCCACTTCAACTTGCTTATCCTCTGGGCTATGTCGGCCACCCTAGTTCTCCTACGGATATCCTCGTTTCGGATTTTATCGCGTAGGGAGACACCTAACATAGCCCTCTCCATAGCACGCTGAGCAACCTTGAGTCTATTCAAGAGGCCCTTAGTGAGCGACCACGTTTCGCTTCCGAATGTCATAACTGGCAACATACACTGGTCAAAGACCTTCGTCTTAGGGATGATCGATATTAGAAAAACATCGATGTTGACATCGATCTTAGCATCGAATCAAAAGTATCGATGTACGATAAATATCGGTCGAAAGACATCGATATTTCTAAAACAACGATGTTTTTGGAAACAAATCAATCTGTATATAGTATTTAAAGTTTTAATTATTATATAAATGCACTTTTAGTGAGACACCAAGAAATCACAAAAATCATAAGAAAAATAAACATTTAATAAATTAAACCCACTCATCAAGTGTGTGATAGGGTCAGTTTTTTTAAATCTCTTGCTTGAGAAAGTAAACAAACTTATTCACACGCTGTGGTTTTAGTCCGATTATTTTGATTAGTGTCATTTAGTGGAAAATAGTTGAAACTTGATAGTCATCTGCTAAAGACTGCAATATTTACTGATATTAAGTTGAAGCTTCAAATTAGTACACCTACTGAACACTAGACCACGCCAAAAGTATGATTCACGTTTCGATATTTTATTCAGGTAACATCGATGTCAACCCATCGATGTTAAAACAGATGATTTATAGTGAAACATCGATGTTTATTTAACATCGATGAATATCGATCATCCCTAATTCGTCTTCAGACACAGGTATTTTGGGCGATATCATATTTTATATTATCAAAGACCTTCGTCTTAGGGATGATCGATATTAGAAAAACATCGATGTTGACATCGATCTTAGCATCGAATCAAAAGTATCGATGTACGATAAATATCGGTCGAAAGACATCGATATTTCTAAAACATCGATGTTTTTGGAAACAAATCAATCTGTATATAGTATTTAAAGTTTTAATTATTATATAAATGCACTTTTACTGAGACACCAAGAAATCACAAAAATCATAAGGAAAAAATTAACATTGAATAAATTAAACCCACTTATCATCATTTATAGTAAAACATCGATGTTTATTCATCATCGATGGATATCGATCATCCCTACTTCGTCTTCAGACACAGGTATTTTGGGCGATATCATATTTTGTATTATGTAAAAATATTATATAAAAAAAATCTGGGAGCTATCTTGTCCGTGCGCCTACTCACTCGGCTCACGGAAAATCAGCGTCAGGGTCCGATCACCGGACCATGGCACATGCTTAGTGGGTCCATTTACTTTACGTAGCACAATGAAATTGTCATTTAATGTGTTTTTACTGTCTTTTTGTTGTTTGTGTTGCGATGTACAAAAATAATAAATTATTTCTTTCTTTCTTTCAAATACAAACAGACATGTTCATGTACACAAAACTACGAATATTGTACTTTATTTTAGTCTCAAAGTCCAAAGTCAAAATTCATTTATTCAGATTAGGCTTACAAAAAGCACTTATGAACGTCAAAAAGAATACATAAAATACAATAAAAAATACATTTAAAATACCAAAGTAAAGCACAATAATGAATTTTGATACTTGAGAAAAAAGCGCTTCGGCGTTTTGGCCTGTTGAGAAAGAAGCACCCAAGAAAACTCAACAGTACAGCGTTTTTTAAACAATGATTTCAATGTACAGATATTTTACAAACTCTGAAGTAGCTGAGCAGTTTAAGACCATGGATTTTTATCACATAAATATTCGTCAATACTATAGTATTATAGAGAGCGTCGGTGGCTCAGTGGTGTGGACTGTCGCCTTCCTACCGGGAGGGCTGAGGTTCAAATCCCGACACGTACCAATGTATTTTCGAATTTTCGAAATATATGTACGTTATCCGACGCTCTTACGGTGAAGGAAAACATCGTGAGGAAACCTTCATGCACGCCTGCGAAGAGATTTGAAGGTTGTGTGTGAAGTCGTCCAATCCGCACTGGGCCCGCGTGGACGACTAAGGTCTAATCACCCTATACGGGGACGTTTAATGAGCTGATGATGATGATAGTATTACCTTTTTTAGAAAGGTGTTTTTTTATTTTAGCTTCAAACATGTGTAAAGGTAACTCGACAATATTTTGCGGTACCTTATTGAAAAGCTTTATACATCTTCCTATAAAAGATTTACCTACTTTATGTAGTCTCAAGTCTGGAACAGCAAGTTTGTTTTTTCCTAGTATTAAAATTGTGTGAGTCACAATGTTTTTTAAAGGTATGATAATAATTACGGACGTAAATTAAATTTTATATAGTCTTTTTCGTTATTAAGTGACTGATGTTGGTGATGATTTTTGACTGATGATGACGATGCATTCTGTGTTCAGGGTTTTCTCCGCGTGCTGGAGGACATGACGGACATAGTGCTCGATGTGCCGCTCGCGTACATAATGCTCGATCGCTTCATGGAGAAGTGCCAGCACAAGTTCCGTCTCGGCGATCAGGTGCTGAAGCGGATGCCCACCAGGTGAGGGTTGCCTACATAACTATCTGCTGACATTCACACAGCGCCATCTAGCCCCAAGTTAAGCGTGAAGCCTGTATTATAGGTACTAAACAACGGATAAACATGCTTAAATATTTTTTTGTAAATACATACATGGTATACATAGAAGACACCCAGACCAGTACAACCAGACATGTTAATGCACACAAATGTTTGTACTGTCCGGGGATCGAACCCGGGACCCTTGGTGTAAAAGTCGGAGTCTCAAACATTACACCTGATCGGTCGTCATCATAACCATTAACCCTTTGACCGCTAATAACGTCTTAAGGCGCCAAACACAATAGATTTTGTATTGTGTAAGGGGCTAGATCTATAATCTATATTAAATCAACAATTTATTTCACGTATTTAATTTGATAAGGATTAATGCTGTATTGGTTAAAATTGCTTCGAAAATTGGCCATTATTTGTCGTAAAAAGAAACAAAAAACTGTTATTATGGGATATCCATAAGAGATAAATATCTAATATCGCGGAGTAGACCTTTTCATTGTTAACAATACTCAGTACATTATTTTCTTAAAATTTGTGTGTGAACCCCACAAGTTTGCAATGTAAACGGGAAAAATTAAATTAGTTACGACATCACATTAGTAACGTCAGGAATAACAGCATTTCTCCACTATTAAGTGGATGTTATTATGCATATAAACCTTCCTCTTCAATCATACTATCTATTCAAAAAAACCTCGTCGAAATCCGTTGCGTAGTTTTAAACATTTAAGTGCACGTAGGGATAAGAGCGTCGGTGGCTCAGTGGTGTGGACTGTCGCCTTCCTACCGGGAGGGCTGAGGTTCAAATCCCGACACGTACCAATGTATTTTCGAATTTTCGAAAAATATATTTACGTTATCTGACGTGAAGGAAAACATCGTGAGGAAACCTTCATGTACGCCTGCGAAGAGATTCGAAGGTTGTGTGTGAAGTCGTCCAATGCGCACTGGGCCCGCGTGGACGACTAAGGCCTAATCACCCTATACGGGTAGGCTCGTGCCCCTCGGTGGGACGTTTAATGAGCTGATGATGATGAGGGATATAGGGACAGAAAAATCTACTTTTTGTTATACTATGTAGTAATGTTTTTTATTTAATAGCTTAAGTAGAAACATTTATTGTTAATATATTTGTAAAACTATGTTCATAATGTATCTTAAGAAACAGTGTCTCTCTCAAAATCTAAAATGTTTTGATCCACCAAACCACTGGACCTACATTCATAGAGCCATTAAGAATTAAGGGAAACATGCTAATATTTTGACAGCTCGAAGTTAACTGTTAGAAAAACTGGGTTATATATAAAGCTGATTGTGACGTATTTTTTACAGGGGCCGCAAGCGTTTCGTCTCTGAGGGTGACGGTGGCGCCATCAAGGACCACGCGTTGAAACTACGCGAGTGAAGCGACCAATGTATCGACATGCCGACTGTTAGCACGCGAACCAAACGACAAACTGACGGCGTAAAGACTACGGGGGTAATCGGCTACTGGTGGAATCTTGGTGGTATTAACCCAATAAAATAAATAAATATCCACTGACATTCACACAGCGCCATCTAGCCCCAAGTTAAGCGTGAAGCCTGTATTATGGATACTAAACAACGGATAAACATACTTATATACATTTTATTTTGCAATACATATTATACATTGAAAACACCCAGACCATTACAAACAGACATACATGTTGATGCACACAAATGTTTGTACTGTCCGGGGATCGAACCCGGAACCCTTGGTGTAGTTGTCGACGACTCGACCGCTACACCAAATGTGTTGCCAATGACACCTAAAGGCGTCAGACACAATGGAGTTGCCCGGCGTTGAAATGGTTAACTTTTACTAGTATTTATCCAAAGTCGAAGTGAAACAGTTTGTAACGTTAAAGCTTTTTAGTGTTTATCTTTATAGTAATTCAACTTTGGTACTTATCAAATCTTAACATTTTTGTATTGTGGGATGAAATATTTTTTGAGTTGTCACGGCCTAACAGTTCGAGTATTTATTCATTTATATCCCTTCATTTAATTATTTATGTACACACAAACATGATAAAAACAATACAGATGGAAAAAATAGTACAATGGCACAGCTTATTTTATAATGAAATTTTTCTGATTCTGATTATTTTATAATTTTTAATATGTATTTTTTTTAGTTTTGCCGAAAATTTGCATACATATCTCACTTACCTATGCAAGTTTTAATGACTTCACAACTTGCAAAGGTATATGGGAGTTTCTTTGAGGCTTTAACAGCTTTAGCGATGGCGTAATTATCTTTCCTGTTTTTGTCTAGTCTTGTAGGTACTTGGTTGTATTGAATCATAAAAATATAATTCATAATGATACCAAGGTATCTGTAAAAGATTAAATTTCAATAAAGAAATGTTGAGTTTGAGCCTTAGATAAACAATACACTAACCACATGCACAATCTCACTGGGCAAGTGTCGGATCCGGTCGCGCCTCCAGGTTAGTTATGGTGCCCTGGTACTTGTTAGTATACTAGCGGAGCCTTACATACACAATACACTAACCACATGCACAATCTCACTGGGCAAGTGTCGGATTCGGTCGCGCCTCCAGGTTAGTTATGGTGCCCTGGTACTTGTTAGTATACCTTAAAAAATAATTCATAATAAAAGAAAAAGTTAATTTCATGTAAAACTAATTAAATGCACAATTTCACTCAAAAAGTGTCCGCGGCAAAAGTCTGCCCATCGCGTCAGTTGTCAGCTTGTATTATATATAACATATAAAATAGCATATATTTGTAGAGCATAAACATAAGAAGTACAATTTTTTAAAATAATGTATGAGCGAGTTTAGAAGCGAAAAAATTAGGCTTTTTGAGAATATGTGATTTCTCTTGAACATTAAAAAAGTGTAGCAGATTTGGAATTTTGAAAAAAAAAAACTTTGTTCATTTTGTCTTTTTGATGAAATAACTTAGTAAGAAAAGCGAACTGCCAAATACATCTTGCCAATGACATCTTATGGCATCAGAATTTTGTGTATGAAAATTAAAAGTGTTTATTCAGTTTAGGTCCTTACAGAACACTTGTGTTAAATGAAGCTGAATTATGAAAATATGAATTCCTACGTCAGGCTCCGAAGCAGACAAATTGACGATTTTGTGATTTTGTCACAATTAACTGTGCTTCTGTAGTTTAAGCGTACAAAAAACTTTGGTACTGCTGCTTAGCTTCCTCTCCAGCAAACTACGGCAAATTGGGTATTTGACACCACTAATCGTTGACGCACTTTTTATGAACTATCAAATAGGAACGCTTCCATATATTTTGTATGAGATTATTGATATGTGACGTCATTGTTCACTAACATCAATTGACCTAATATTTATTGGTTTCAGTGTATTTAATACAATATTGCAAATAAACAAAAGTGATCAATGAAACGACATATAAAATAAGGTGCGCTTTTATAAAAATAAGTTTGGTTAAAATACCAAACTTGCGGATGGTGGAAAATACCGAATTATTACTGTGAAGAATTTTGGCACGAAAGCAGTATGAAACAAATGTGCAAGAGATATATTATCGAACATAAAGTATTTGAATTAATTACACATACTTTTTTGAGACGAAATCGCAAAATCTTCAATTGACCTATTTCGAAGCATGACGTGAATTCCTGGCGTTGAACGAGACAAAATTGTTACATATATACTCGATATNAACATACTTATATACATTTTATTTTGCAATACATATTATACATTGAAAACACCCAGACCATTACAAACAGACATACATGTTGATGCACACAAATGTTTGTACTGTCCGGGGATCGAACCCGGAACCCTTGGTGTAGTTGTCGACGACTCGACCGCTACACCAAATTTGTTGCCAATGACACCTAAAGGCGTCAGACACAATGGAGTTGCCCGGTGTTGAAATGGTTAACTTTTACTAGTATTTATCCAAAGTCGAAGTGAAACAGTTTGTAACGTTAAAGCTTTTTAGTGTTTATCTTTATAGTAATTCAACTTTGGTACTTATCAAATCTTAACATTTTTGTATTGTGGGATGAAATATTTTTTGAGTTGTCACGGCCTAACAGTTCGAGTATTTATTCATTTATATCCCTTCATTTAATTATTTATGTACACACAAACATGATAAAAACAATACAGATGGAAAAAATAGTACAATGGCACAGCTTATTTTATAATGAAATTTTTCTGATTCTGATTATTTTATAATTTTTAATATGTATTTTTTTTAGTTTTGCCGAAAATTTGCATACATATCTCACTTACCTATGCAAGTTTTAATGACTTCACAACTTGCAAAGGTATATGGGAGTTTCTTTTGAGGCTTTAACAGCTTTAGCGATGGCGTAATTATCTTTCCTGTTTTTGTCTAGTCTTGTAGGTACTTGGTTGTATTGAATCATAAAAATATAATTCATAATGATACCAAGGTATCTGTAAAAATTAAATTTCAATAAAGAAATGTTGAGTTTGAGCCTTAGATAAACAATACACTAACCACATGCACAATCTCACTGGGCAAGTGTCGGATCCGGTCGCGCCTCCAGGTTAGTTATGGTGCCCTGGTACTTGTTAGTATACTAGCGGAGCCTTACATACACAATACACTAACCACATGCACAATCTCACTGGGCAAGTGTCGGATTCGGTCGCGCCTCCAGGTTAGTTATGATGCCCTGGTACTTGTTAGTATACCTTAAAAAATAATTCATAATAAAAGAAAAAGTTAATTTCATGTAAAAGTTATTTGATTTAATAGTTTGAGTTTAGATAAACAATTATGATGAACAATTTCACTCAAAAAGTGTCCGCCGCAAAAGTCTGCCCATCGCGTCAGTTGTCAGCTTGTATTATATATAACATATAAAATAGCATATATTTGTAGAGCATAAACATAAGAAGTACAATTTTTTAAAATAATGTATGAGCGAGTTTAGAAGCGAAAAAATTAGGCTTTTTGAGAATATGTGATTTCTCTTGAACATTAAAAAAGTGTAGCAGATTTGGAATTTTGAAAAAAAAAAACTTACATTTTGTTCATTTTGTCTTTTTGATGAAAAAACTTAGTAAGAAAAGCGAACTGCCAAATACATCTTGCCAATGACATCTTATGGCATCAGAATTTTGTGTATGAAAATTAAAAGTGTTTATTCAGTTTAGGTCCTTACAGAACACTTGTGTTAAATGAAGCTGAATTATGAAAATATGAATTCCTACGTCAGGCTCCGAAGCAGACAAATTGACGATTTTGTGATTTTGTCACAATTAATTGTGCTTCTGTAGTTTAAGCGTACAAAAAACTTTGGTACTGCTGCTTAGCTTCCTATCCAGCAAACCATACGGCAAATTGGGTATTTGACACCACTAATCGTTGACGCACTTTTTATGAACTATCAAATAGGAACGCTTCCATATATTTTGTATGAGATTATTGATATGTGACGTCATTGTTCACTAACATCAATTGACCTAATATTTATTGGTTTCAGTGTATTTAAATACAATATTGCAAATAAACAAAAGTGATCAATGAAACGACATATAAAATAAGGTGCGCTTTTATAAAAATAAGTTTTGTTATATTATTGCGGATGGTGGAAAATACCGAATTATTACTGTGAAGAATTTTAGCACGAAAGCAGTATGAAACAAATGTGCAAGAGATATATTATCGAACATAAAGTATTTGAATTAATTACACATACTTTTTTGAGACGAAATCGCAAAATCTTCAATTGACCTATTTCGAAGCATGACGTGAATTCCTGGCGTTGAACGAGACAAAATTGTTACATATATACTCGATATATTACGGCTTAGCATATAGTTTCCTCTGTAAGTAGGCCTATGCCCTGAAACTGGACTTAACAGGCGTGTAATTGATTGATTGGAGTAATTATGTATAAATCAAATAGTAGTTGTATGTTATATATTTTTATACTGTACCGCCATGACACCATATATAAATAGATGCAACTTGTTTAAATTAAATATTTTGATGACATAAACTCGGTGTGAATCAATAAAAGAATAGTGCAGTTCTTATCGATGATATCCTTTTGGAAATTTTTATGAGTAAAGATATTCTTAAATGATAAACTTTAAATAAAATAGTTCTTATTAAACTGTTCTTACTAGAACAAATTCGTCCTATGTCTCTTAAGGAAATAGTGTTGCCGAACTAACGATAGTTGGAATTAAACTATAATATCGATAGGCCTATCGATATTGTTCAACGATCTATAGTATCGATTTTAGCAATATGTTCTTGTGATTACACCAAATGTATCGTCTCTAGCGAAAGTTCAAAGGATCAATATTTATCGATAGAATTTACTTAGATATTGTTTATGCTTACGGCACTATCGATTTTCTTCAACTATCGACAGTCTATCGATATCGGACTATCGAATGGCAACACTAGAAGGAAACCAACTTATGGGAAATTTTATTACACTCTTGTGACACCTAAGTAATATTACCTCGGGAGCGTTAGAATGAATAGGTCTAACTAATATTGGCTACGTCGATTAATATTTAATATTACGTCTTTTTTGCACTAATTAAAGATGAGAAATACTGTGTTTTGTGATATGACAATGCTTTGATGGTATACAATTTTAATAATAATTCAAACTCATGGTCAAATTTGAAGTTTTTGACCTTAATATTGGTTTGTGGTTGACACATTTGTGAAACAGACGTCATTTTGTCGTGCATGTTCTTTTTTCTCACTTCAGCGGTGTTGCCAGTTGATTTTGCATTTAAAATCATTTCGAACCTTGCCAGTATATAAAACAATTTAATTTTTAATTTTCATTAAGTCATAAAAGAGCCGTGAGATTTTAGGGCTTTTAAAATTATTGATGTTAATATTTTTTTCTTATATTGGCAACTAAAATATCGTTCCGTTGTTTGTGTTGTATACTGATCATAAGTAACTTACTTTTAATATATGTTTTTTTTATGTTATAAGTGTACAGGACGGTCTGGACGTTCACCTGATGGTAAGTGATACGCCAGACCATGACAGAGCGGCATTCAAGGAGACCAACAACTGACAGACAGTTATTATCCTCCATTAATGCCGCACTGCGCCCGTCACCCAAGACAACAGATATTAGGTCTCTCATACCCGGTAATTTCACTAGCTACAGTGCCCTCATCCCGAAACACAAAAGTGCATAACACTCCTGTTTCACGGGATGATATCTGGCACTGCGGTGGTACCTACCTAGACGAATCAGTATCGAGTCTACCACAGATCACAGTAATCAATCCATTTCTCTGGCTTGCCATCCAATAGTTACACAGTTGTACGGGCGTTTCTTTCATGAACACAATGCCATTTCGAATAAATATTCCTAACCAAATTATAAGCATTTATTAAAAGACTGAATCAACCATTTTATTTCATTGAATTTATCTAACTGGCAACACTGTTGAAAGTGCGAGCGAGACAGACGGTATGTTGATTCATCGCGTGCGGATTTTTTATAAGACTTTATTATTCTAAGTTTTTAATGTTAAGTATTTTCATGTGGTCGCTTCAGATTTTTGTCTCTATGAAAATGAGGTTTATTTATATATTTTTTTCATAAAGATTTACTGGTAGACAAATCCCTTGGCGTTAATTCCGCCCTTGTGTTTAGGATGTGCAATAAATTGTGAATTTATAGATTTTATGTGTTCAATGAAACGACATCTACTGTGTAGGTGATGAAGATTTTAGAATTACAAAAACGGTTTCTTTGATAAGTTAGGGAGTAGTTTGCCGGTATTTTTTGTGAATATATCTATTTTTCATCTCCTTTTTTTCTAAAATAAAAGAAGCGTATGTTTACATCAGCTGCCTGCCAATAAAAGTCCGTCGAAATCGGCCCAGCCATTTCAGATTACCATGAACAGGAACAAACAATTTAAGAAATGATATTTTAATATTACTCACTGTAATATTAAAAACTGACACTAGAAATTTTATATATATGTTATATTAAAATTTTGTATCTCTTCAACCTATCGCAGTCCACTGCTGGACATAGGTCTCCCCCATTTTGCGCCAGATATATTAAAATTTTGTATAACAGACTTAAAAAAAATTGGATGTGAAATTTGTAAACGATCGATTTTATTTAAAACAAACGCTACTATATTGTAATGATTTCTTGGTATCATAAGTATAAATTAAACATTGAATAACGCCATCTGTTTTTTAATTTATGATTAAAATTAAATAATTTTGCCAAAAATTTGATGCGGCCATTATTAAATTTAAAATTAGAAATCTGTGTATGTAATTACTTTTTTTGTAATTTTAAGTTTCTGGCGTTTGATCAGATGCAAAGGTGCCTAACGCCATAACAGAAAGCGTGTTGTTTTTTCTTCTTTTTATTAATATGTTGTTCCACTTTCAATGTAAGATTGAAAAAAAAAAGTGTTTTTTTTTAGTTAGAAATAAAACCGCGATGTGTCAGTTGGTTTTGACGTGTCATGGAATATTCTAACATGGCGGAAATAGTCCTGTCTCTGTCTCTCAGCCGCCAATTATACGGGTGCGAAGGAGATGGGTATGTCTTTTTATTACAACATTTGAACGAAAAAAACAATGGTTTTGTACGTGAAAATGAGCTGACACATTGCGGTCGCACTGTTTGTAATCGTCGATATGCGAGATTTTGTGGCATTTCTATATATACCTACTGTTATAAAACAAAAGTGACATTTAGAAACATAAGCGAGTCAGTACAATAGTAATCGAGTAATTACCATTGTTTTATTTAATAATTAATTGGTTACTATAGTAAATAATTCCGAAAATAAAAACAGTATGCGTAAGCTGTCAGAAAAAAACAACTAATAAAAATAATTTATATGACTCTAAAACCTGTTTACCATTAATTTATTTATTCTTTAATCACCATAAAATAAAAGCACAAAGACGAACTTAATGCCTAGAGGCATTCTCTACCAGTTTGCCTTCGGAGTCATGCAGAAAAATTATATTGGGTGCTGGCGGTAAACGATAATAAAATTAAAAATTATAGCAGTATCATATTATGTCATAAAATCGAAGCATAATCGACGCTGTAAACAGTGTATCAAAGTCCAGATTGCCATGATAACAATTGGAAGTGCATTTTATGATAGGTTTTTTAACACTAAATTAGACGATAAATTTGTATTTTTATTCGCTTAAGAACGCAAAGGTTGTTAATACAATCTCATGTAAATAACTCTGAGGCAGGAAATATAATAGAATGTTCAAATTATGTTTTTTTTATTTTACAGTGAAACATTTGTTAGAGGGCGTCGGTGTATGGACTGTTGCCTTCTATCTGGAGGGTGCAGGTACAAATCTCGCCGCGTACCAATATCTTAAATCTTCAACCTATAACAGTCAACTGCTGGAATAGTTTCCCCATTTTGCGCCAGATATCCGCTTCCGCTTTCTCATATATCCTCCCACCGACCTTTCGCAAGTCTATCTATACTACGCTTGCCAATGGCTCTTGAAATATAATGTTTGATATCTGACGCCCNATTTAAAATTAGAATCTGTGTAATGTAATTACTTTTTTTGTATTTTAAGTTTCTGGCGTTTGATCAGATGCAAAGGTGCCTAACGCCATAACAGAAGCGTGTTGTTTTTTCTTCTTTTTATTAATATGTTGTTCCACTTTCAATGTAAGATTGAAAAAAGTGTTTTTTTTTTAGTTAGAAATAAAACCGCGACGTGTCTGTTGGTTTTGACGTTTCATGGAATATTCTAACATGGCGGAAATAGTCCTGTCTCTGTCTCTCAGCCGCCAATTATACGGGCAAAAGAGACGGGTATGTCTTTTATTACAACATTTGGAAAACAATGGTTTTGTACGTGAAAATGAGCTGACACATTGCGGTCGCACTGTTTGTGATCGTCGATATGCGAGATTTTGTGGCATTTCTATATATACCTACTGTTATAAAACAAAAGTGACATTTAGAAACATGCGAGTCAGTACAATAGTAATCGAGTAATTACCATTGTTTTATTTAATAATTAATTGGTTACTATAGTAAATAATTCCGAAAATAAAAACAGTATGCGTAAGCTGTCAGAAAAAAAACAACTAATAAAAATAATTTATATGACTAAAACCTGTTTACCATTAATTTATTTATTCTTTAATCACCATAAAATAAAAGCACAAAGACGAACTTAATGCCTAGAGGCATTCTCTACCAGTTTACCTTCGGAGTCATGCAGAAAAATTATATTGGGTGCGGTAAACGATAAATAAAATTAAAATTATAGCAGTATCTATATTATATGTCATAAAATCGAAGCATAATCGACGCTGTAAACAGTGTATCAAAGTCCAGATTGCCATGATAACAATTGGAAGTGCATTTTATGATAAGGTTTTTTTAACACTAATTAGACGATAAGATTTGTATTTTTATTCGCTTAAGAACGCAAAGGTTGTTAATACAATCTCATGTAAATATACTCTGAGGCAGAAATATAATAGAATGTTCAAATTATGTTTTTGTTTTATTTTTACAAGTGAAACATTTGTTCAGAGGGCGTCGGTGGTATGGACTGTTGCCTTCTATCTGGAGGGTGCAGGTACAAATCTCGCCGCGTACCAATATCTTAAATCTTCAACCTATAACAGTCAACTGCTGGACAAAGGTTTTCCCCATTTTGCGCCAGATATCCCGCTCCGCTTTTCTCATATATCCTCCACCACCGACCTTTCGCAAGCCTATCTATGCTACGCTTGCCAATGGCTCTTTGAAATAAAATGTTTGTTAATCTGACGCCCATAAGGCGAAGGAAAACAATAATACTCATTCAAGGCACTATAATTGGTTATTGTTCGGGTACATTGTTAAATGATAATCCTGAATATAGATATATATACTTTATTTGGTATAACATTTACATATTATCTACAATATTGTTTTTAGAAAACAAAATAAAAATGTACGTAACAATGTCTTGTTATTTTATAAGTCTACCTACATACTAACGAACAACGGATATAATAATAATAATAAATAATAAATTTCTTTATTTCTCACCATTCAAGAAAAAAAAAACATACAATTAAATATTAATAGTGGGGAATTAGTGTGTGTGTGTTTTTGTGTATGTGTGTGCGTGGGTGTATGTATGTTTGTGCGTGAGTGCGTGTTAAAAAGGGTGTTTATTTAAGTTTGATTATTTCTTCCGTTTTATGGTAATCAAGCTGATTCAAACAACTTTTTATTTTTGTTTTGAATATCTACCAAGAAAACATCAAGAATCTTTTGTTTTTGCTACTAATGTTTTTTAAATATTAATTAAAATATTTAATACATAGTTACAATGGTCCTCAATCGTTTATAATGAAAGATGAATTCAAGCTTCAAACATCTACCGGAAAAGCTACAAAAACTCATCCAGTACTAATAAAACTCTTCTTAGGGACATTATTTCGCCTACAATAAGTCAGGTTTTTAGGTAAATTGACGTAAGATCAGGAAAATTAGGTCTGTATTTTCAACTTATGTTTTTTTTGTATCTTAACAATTTTCGGTGAACTGAAGAGTTTTTACCAATTATCAAAATTAGATAATTATTTGAGGTTTTATTAATATATTCATTATATGTTCTATATTGTATTTTTTATTGTATGAACGCACCCGACTTATTGCACTCTTCGTTAGAAAGGCATAATTTACTACTGCTTAAACTAGAACGAAGGTACTTATACACTAAATTATTTAGACTCAGATAAACAAGATTTATCTGTTGATAAAGTATACAGTGCCATCTGGTGGGCCGTTCATACGAACGACGTCAGAGGCTCTCCAACAGTATGAACGCAAACTAAACTCCAAGACAAGCTTGCGTTTCTACCAAGTTGCTTAGAGATTAGCGGTTAAGATTTCCAACTCCGAAGGATTTCCCTGCAGCTAAAGAACAACTGATCCCCAATGAAATGAACATTGAGTACCTAATGTAAAACAATAATAAATAGGTTTACTTGCAAATTTTATTAAGCTAGGTGCTTCCTAAAAAGTGCCAAACTTTTAGATGAACTCTAAAAGGGGAGCGAGTCACAAAAAATCTTCTAGGTCGAAGTGACTACAGGTCTGTATAAGCCTGAATAGCCCCCAAAACCCAAATAATATATAAGCTAGGTGCATTGTAAAATAAAAAAAATGTAACAATAAAATTTATTAGTAAATTAAAAATACATAATCAAAACATTAATAAATAATACAATTACCTCAAAAAATAAAAATCTATTTGATAATAATACCATCTATTTACATATTGCTTGTGCATCAATTTTCTTAATCAATACTTTAATAACAAAGTCGTTAATTTCACTCTTAATAGACTAGAAATATAAGATTTTTATCACAATGTTTGGTTAACATGGAAATAGTTGACTTTTCTTTCATTCAACTTGTTGGTACATGATTTATTATACAAATAAATACTAATATAGGCATTAAAGCGTAAAGAAGATGTTAAGACAGGTTTTCATGGTAAATTTAATATAGATTTTTTTCCACGTGCCTATATCGTCTTGTAAAATACCACTTTTGTTTCGGGAAGAGACTGAAGAAGCTATTGAAATTACTGGGTATAAGAGAACTAAGTACTGTCTCGAGTGACAGGCGCATGGCAATCTGCAGTTATTGGATAAATTGAAAACTGAATCTGTCGATGGTAAGTTTATTATTATTTTTTAAATGTTATTAGGAGCAAACTCGGAGAAATAGTTCCTCCGAGGGAGCAAACGAGTCAGAGTCACCTGAATGAGTGATCATCTCCGCCCATGAACAACGGAGACACCAGAAGTGTCACCGGTGCTTGCCTTTAAGGAAGGAATACGCTCTTTCCTTGAAGATTCCAATCTCATATTTTACGTGAAATACCGCTGCTGGGAGGTCGCTTCATAAAAGCAATGTGCGTGGAAGAAAGCCTCGCATAAATCGAACTGTTGTGAAATGCCAACCATCAAGATGATGAAGATGAAATCCGGTGGTTGACAACACTAATCGTTGACGAACTTTTTCTGAACCGTCGAAAAGGAACGTTTCTATATATTTTGTATGAGATTAGTGATATATGACGTCATTGCTCACTATCATCAATTGACCTTATATTTAATGGTTTCAGTGTATTTACCGCTCGATAGTCGCCTATTGATAGGCTATCGATAGTTGGACAATAGTATCGATCATCATCATCATCAGCTCATTAAACGTCCCCACCGAGGGGCAAGAGCCTACCCGTACGTGGGTGTATAGACCTTAGTCGTCCACGCGGGCCCAGTGCGGATTGGACGACTTCACGCACAACCTTTGAATCTCTTCGCAGGCGTGCGCAAGTCGCCTCACGATGTTTTCCTTTACCGTAAGAGCGTCGGATAACGTACATATATTTTCATGAATTCGAAAACACATTGGTACGTGTCGGGATTTGAACCTCAGCGGACTGTGGACTCTCGCCTCCCGGTAGGAAGGCGACAGTCCACGCCTTTAAGCCACCGACGCTCTCGATCGATAGAATTGCAGTGTACCAATACTATTGCACTAAACTAAGCTATCGATACTACCTACTATCGATAGTCGACTACCGAACGGCAACACTGGTTGCCAGCCTTTTAACATTTATTCATTTCTATCTCTCCTTTGGCCATGTGTCGCATAAGTGGCGGGCACGTTTCTGTACTGCCACAATTCCACTGCAACCGTCACAGCTGCCACTACAACAGCTGCACCGAAGAGTAAGCCCTTTAGAAGTACTTCCATCTGTAATCACAAAAATATGAAAAAAAATGCTTATGTTACGTGTACAGGACGGTTAGGACGCTCATCTGATGGTAATTGATACGCCTAGCCATGACAGAGCGGCATTGAAGGAGACCAACAATTGATAAACAGTTATTATTCTCCATCAATGCCGCACTGCGCCCGTCACCCGAGACGACAGATGTTAGGTCTCTTATACCCGGTAATTTACTAGCTACAGTGGCCTCATCCCGAAATACAAGTGCATTACACTCTTATTTCACGGGACAATATCTGGCACTGCGGTGGTACCTACCTAGACGACTCAGAATCGAATCTACCACCAAGTAGAACAATGGAAAAACCCACAATTTTTGGAAGAACCACTAAGCGCTAGATTCGGTTCCGAGTCGTCCAGGTAGGTACACACTGGAGTGCCAGACATCGTCCCGTAAACTAGGAGTCTTTTGCACTTCTGTTTCGGGATGAGGGCACTTAGCTTTAGTGCCCTGATCTCGTAAAAAGTGGATGGATATTTTGACAACACATTTGGTGTAATGGTTAGGACGTCGGCTCCTACACCAAGGGTTTCGGGTTCGATTCGCGGGCAGTACAAACGTTTGTGTGCATGAACATGGCTGTTTGTATTGGTCTGCGTGTTTCATATGCATAATATGTATGTATTAAAAAAACGTTTTATTAAATTATAGGCTAAATGCTTAGTTTGGGGCTAGATGGCGCTGTGTATATGTCAGTCGAGATTTATTTTATTTATTTAATTAATTATACCCTTTCCTAGGTACCTACATGTATTGAGTGCCTATTGAGTAGGTACCAAAATACCTATATTGTATATTAGCACAGCAGCTGAAGTTATTAGATAATCCATTGGTTGCCATGGTTACATTGGGTTCAAATTTAGAATCACTTTCCTAATTTCAACTATTTTGAAACTTTTTCTGCACAAATAATTGAAATAAATTATTTTAACGTACTCGATCCCTGCCGTTATTAACAATCTAAAAATGCTTGCCTTATACGTAAGGTTACTCAAATTAAAACCACCTACGTGTTCATAAATTTAACATTTTACTCTATGGCATTGCAACAAAGAATATGAGAATAGACATTGTTTACAAAAGTTCCGAAAAACAAAAGTATTTTTGCAATTGAAAGTGCGCAATTTTAATTTATTTTATCTTTCATTTCAAAAAACACATGTTAAAAAACTTACCTTTTGACTATATTGCAATTGAATACAGCAATATACAAATGGAATTTATATTTACATTAAATTACAGAATTTATTTTATCAACAGCATAATCAATCGAGGAGAAAAAGAAAGTTAACAAAGCTAAATGTCAAAATCAGTGTTGCCACCTCAGTTTTCCAAAAGGGCTTTTTGAGCAGTAAAAAAGAGATAGGGCAAGATTAAGCATCAAAACCTCTTCTGTTCTAAAAATGCTGAAATAATCATGTCATAAGCCTTTTTGTTAGAGCGTCAAAAAAGCTCATCATGACCGATGAAATAGCAAAAGTACTTGTTATCATGTCGATAATGCATAATTTGATAATATTTTCAAGACAGTAAAAAGAGCTAGATCGCTCTTTTCGGGCTAAATCGAAAAAAAGGAGTTCACCTATACTAAAAAGTGCTAGATCTAGCTACAAAAGGACTAAGGTGGCAGCACTGGTCAAAATAAGTAATTTGACATATCTGTATAGTGCTGTCCTATAGATTTTATAATCGATTCGACATATTAGGCGTATCACTTATCATCAGGCGAGCGTCCAGACAACAGCCATCGGAATAACAATTAGACCGGACGAGTCGCTAAGTTTATAAGAAGACCCAATGTCGCAATTTCAACTTACACGCACACATTAAAAATACTTACACTTAATAATATTACTCGTCATTGGTCAATGTTTACCCAATCACGGACACCTTGAACGCGGTGATCCATGCGGGGAAGCGTTATATCGATAGATATCGATACTTTTTCTATTACCTGCACGAAGATTCAAATAAAAATCCTACTGTTAATTTTGGGTTACGTGAAATAAATGTTAATTTTAAATGAAATATATATATTGGTGTATTAATAATGTTGAGGAACTTTAATAATATTATTTAAACAATATTATTAAGCCGCGTAGCTTTATTCATTTTATTAGAACTAATTATCGATCGACGTATGTATATCATATCATCGCTAAAAATCAATACAGCGAAAGTAAATTTTAATTACATTTCAAGAGATAATGTTTAGAATGAAAACATATATTTTTTAAATAGCAACACCAAGGCAGATACGAGTATGTACGAGTAGATATGGTAAAATTAACATAAATATTTGTCTTCTAAAGGGTTACTTATTCCATGTTATAATAAACGTAAAACTTACAACGCTGATCTTCTGGGAACCTTAAATATTAGATATTACTATAGAATAGCTTCAGAAAAGGCAGACAATATAATGATAAATGTTAAAAAGTTATAAAATAAATCACTATTTGTTCATTATTTTATAAAATCCTTACAACCACATTCACAAATTAAAAATGGCCGTGGCGTGTTCACAGTCACCATTGATAAAAAGCCAATAGCCGTGATTCTTATCAACTTTGTTCGCTATTATGTACTTATGTTTTTAAACAAAACTTAAATATCGAATAAAAGATATAAAATAACTTTATATAAATAAAATAGCCTCAAAATATTCTTAAATACTGTTAGTAGAATCAGGATATAAAAAAATACAAACGTAAAATAATAAACAAAAACCTTCCGCTTCCATACAAGACTGCATACGAATGTATCGATAGGTGGGTCGATAAAATGGTTCTCACTAGGCGTTTGTACCAACGGACGCGGTCAGGGGCCGTACTACCGAATAATGGTTCTAGTGGAACACGAGTAATGTTCGCTAACCATGCGCGCATATTATGAATTGCGAACCGACGAACAGTTAGCACAGCCGCATTGTAATATAACTACCGAGATCGTTACAAAGAATTTACAGTGATATGTTTTCAAATAAAACGGACGATTCGTTTAAATATCCTTTTTTAATTATATAAATCAAAGTTTTCGGTTCTTACCTGTGAAAAGTTATTCCATTATTTGCTAAATTTACTAAATCACTGCGATGATGGCATGTTACTATTGCACAGGACGGCATTTTGGAAAATAAACGGTATTTTCTTCTAAAATGCGTGCGTCTGGACGCGACTTACACAGAGCGTGAACTGGCAGCCAGTGTATGCTGCTGAGCATACATTTGTCGGACTTTAAACGCGGCCGCCCATCTCGTGTATTGGGAAATCTATGGTCCAGACCATCCTGCTCACTACATTATATAAAAAAAGCTTGAGAGAACTAATTTCACCAACGTAGGTTACTGGATCAGTTAGATGAGTGCTCAGTCACCAGCCTCGCAGGACCATTGGTCGTTGTTGTGGAAGACAAATCCTGGAATATAGAAAACTTCTTGGCAAATGATGTGCTCCATCCATCCAGCTACTGTTGGAGGCTGGATATGGGGATAGAAAAGGAAATTTTTAGAGCATTATAAGATAAATTCATATTGAAACCGGACTTCATTAAGTTAGTGATATAACAAAGATCAATTTTTGGTGGTATTTAGTGCTTGAGACTTAGTGGCTCGTGCGTTTGATTAACAATCGTTCAAGGTAAGCAACTGTCGAAATGTCACCAATGGTCTGAAAAATAATGTGATGTCTCCCTCTATGACGCAGGTGTGGTAAGGTTTGTGTTCTGAAGATAGCATTACATCATGGCTGTTTATTAATTATTGGTCGGGTTTGGTTCTCATTTCATGTGTACATCCTTCAACATTGCCCTCTATTCACGACTTCACACAGCCCTATTTTTTAACGAAAGCCACATTTTATGGTGAATCTCCTTGCGAAAATTGTTTGCTTGTAGTCGTAGATAATACAGACAAAAGGGAACTTGTAGTTTTTGAATAGTGCTGTTCTAATGTATTTTTTTTTAAATTGTATATTAATAGAAAGATTACAAAAATATATTTAATATTGGATCATGCACAATCTAGGAAACCTATTTTGTAATCATAATCTTGTCCAATAAAATATTGAATATTAAAACAGGAAATGGAATTAATTTTTAAGTCAACGAATTAATTATATTATTGGTTGATAACATTTGTTTATTTACATTTGTCTTTAGTAAAAAAAAACGTGATAAGATTATTTGAATCTTAATCGACGACATAATAATGAACAATCGAATGACTTATCACATCACTAAACGTCAAAACTAGAAAATATTTTCGTTGTTAAAAAAACGAGTGCGCAAAAGTTTTAACGAAAATGAATGTCCGTGAAGAAGATAAACAGAAGAACAACTGCCCAAGCCGCGGTCTAGGGCTTGCGGCCGCGGCGATAGGCGTCGGCGTTGGGGCCGCTTTGTACTACTTTTTCAGCAAGAGGCCAGAAAATCCTGACGGTGAAGGTTCCACTACAAGTGGATGGTCGTGCGAGCAACCTCATGCCTTGTGAGTATTGTCTTAAGAACCACATTAGATTGGCATGGCTTTGCTTTTATAAAATTAGGAAATTGTAGGTATGCGAAGATATTTCTAATTCTCTTATAGTGCAGTTAATGAGCATTCTGCTTATTGTTTTAATTTCATTATAATCTGTTCATCATTAGTATTCTTTTTTTGCCATAAATCTTTTTTTATAGCATTTGTTAAGTACTATTTCCAACTCGCCATTTTCACAATGAATTAATAATTTGTTTAGTATTCAGGCATAATATTTCTAAAATATCACGTCCATTTCTTAGTTGTATCTGCATATGGTTAGTGTATACATGCTTTCATAATGTTTACTAAGATAATTATTTTTCTGATAATGTAGCTAAATATAGTAAAAATTTAATTTTTCCATCAACAAATTTTATTTGAGATGTCTGTCTGTCTGCTGTGGTTGTGTGTGCTTTTCCTATTCAACCTATCGCAGTCCACTGCTGGACATTTTGCGCCAGATATCCTGCTCCTCCGCTTTTCTCATCCAGCCTCCATGTGTGTGCTTATCAAATCTAAATTATTTATTCTGTAAAACACTATGATACAGCTATGGCTGAAGCTTTCTTTTAAGCAAAAAGTTTACTTATATAGAAAACTCCCCTCTTCTTAAAAGAGTATACACATATGTTGTGTTCAAAATTTCATTAATTTTATGACTACCATTTAAAAATAAGCTTTGTGTATTGTCTTTCGTGACTGTACCTTAACTTGTAAAATAAAGAACATTGTGTTATTTACATGAATCTATGGGTTACAGGCTTTATAGGTAGGCCTGTGCCCCTTGGTGGGGACATTTAATAACCATAAAATGAAAATCAAAAAGTGTATTCAGTTTAGGTCCTTACAGAACACTTATAAATGTCAAATGAAGCTACCACTGGTTCGGATGGTAGTTATCTACTGAGAAGAATCAAGCAAGAAACAGTAGTCACTCTTTAAAAAAAAATTTGATTCGTACATTTAATATCATTATGTTATCAAAATTATATATAAGGCAAATCACATTCACAATTTTTGTCAAATTAAGTTATTAGTAAATATATAATTATTTACAAAATTATTATTAATCAGTTAAGTGTAATATACCTAAATAAATGATAACAAAAAAAGCAGTGCAGGCATGGAGATTAATATTTCCATGAATTTTTATCATTATATAATCTTCGATATTATATTAAGATATAATTATATTTGTTAGAAGCGAGCTAGATTGCACTGAAGATTCCTACACAACAATATCCGAGCACAGCACAACGGACACCAGTATCCACACAGATGAGTCAACCGAGGACTCTACCATGGAGACCAGCTCAAACTGGTCAGAGTCAGAAAGTGATGAGTCAGAAGCTGGGTACGCAGCCCTGCCAACATTCAGTGTTGACAACGCAACTTCGATTCAGATATGGACTGGGATATGACCAGGTCTTCACTGGGAGTGCCAGAAGATGGTGTCAGATCACCTAGTTCACCCCTGATCCAACTGTTTAGCAATTGGGGAGCGCTAATTAGTCCAAGACCTAGGCATAGGCACTCGTGAGTGGAAACATGTTTTGGGTGGTGGTTTTGGGATTAGATTTTGTAGTAGGATGATAAATGTGTGTTATTATATTATACATATTATATTATATTATAGTGGATATTAATTTATAAATATCCACAGACATTCACACAGCGCCATCTTGTCCCAAACTTAGCATTTAGCATGGGTGCTAAACAATAATTAATCATAATTGAGAGTGTTGGTGGCTCAATGGTGTGGACTGTTGCCCTCCTACCGGGAAGGCTGAGGTTCAAATCTTATTAATGCATAGTTTGGGACTAGATGGCGCTGTGTGAATGTCTGTGGATATTTATTTATTAAATATGTGCTCGTTTATTTAGATAAATTAGAGTTCAAATAATTTTTATATTGTACTTGCTGAAAGTTAGTGCTACGTAGTAAGTAATTTTCATTAGTACATACTAACAATCTGTAAAACCAGACTTAGGATTTCTCCAGCTATGTGGGAAGGTCTATTACATTTGGGTATAGGCTGTTGATGATGGTAATGATAATGATGAAATTTTTAAAATAACGTATATCATTGATTACCCATGTGGTGTAATGGTCGAGATGAGCTACAAGGGCTCCGGGTTTGATCCGCGGACATCACAAACATTTGTGTGAATGAACATGTCTGTTTGTAATGGTCTGGGTGTTTCTGTGTATAATATGTATGTATTTAAAAAAAAGTGTATATAAGTATGTTTATCAGTTGTTTAATACCGTAACTACAAACCTCTTAAGCAAGTTGATAAGCATTGGGCTTGATGGTGCTGTGTGAATGTCAGTGGATATTTTTTTTATTTTTTTTATTTAGATTTTTTTATCGGATGGACATTTCACTCTTGGCGGCAGATGGCTTTAAGAGCTTCCCCAGGCAAGACCGCAGATGGCTCTTAGTCCAGTCAAATCTTAAATCTCAGTGTGATTTCCCATCATCAACAGCTTTATATTGTCCCATATAAATAAGTTCCTTATATTCTTATACTATATAATAAAATTATACCACATAATGTATAAATTAGCTGTTATTTGTCTAATTAAATTATACAATATAATGTCTAATTAAATTATATCATGTTTTATATACAAAAATTTAAATAGAAACTAATAATGTAATGTAATTATTTGGGGGATGTTTGCGGAGGCGCGTGTTATTGTTTCAATACAACAATGCGCAAGAAGTGCGTATCCCTGGTGCGTGCCGTTCGCGGCAGTGGCAACGGCATCCTGAACATGATTGCCAGTAGATTAGACTGTGCGTATATGAATCATTGCTGTGCCAAGGCCTATGAGTTGGTACATGGATGATTCACGTACTTTCTTTAATATAGTTTTGTTTCAAAATAATAATTATATAACATACTAACATTTATGAGTCTTGGTTACTTAATAAATGAAATTTTATTATTAATTATTATTATTATTTCAGAACAGAAGAAGATAGAATGATGGTAGAAAGACAACAAGCTTTGTAAGCAATAATAATTTTTGGCTTGTTTGTTATTGTTTTATTGCAAGTACTAACGTTTTTTTAGTTATGGATACTTTAATTTAATACTTAGTGTGGTGTTATAGTTACAGTGGCGTGCACAGAGATTATGAGTAGGGCATGCAAATTCAGTGACATCGTAAAAACAATTAATAATTTACATTTTTGTCAAATTGAGTTCTGTTGATGACAACAGATCGCCTATGGTTTCAAATCTGTAGAGGATGATAGGCGAATAAGTGGGAATCTTATCAATGTTGGCGATTTTCCAGGATGTCTGGAAACAGGGTATGCACTTTTGCATATATGGAGTGCACGCCACTGGTGTGGTGATATACTTGATTTAACTTAGTAATATAGGTAAAGTTATTTCTATCACGTAGTTTAGTCACACTTAAAAAAATACATGTTTAATACTAACATGTTTGTGTTCATTCATTGAATTAATACAGGCAGTCCTCGACTTACGTCGTTTCGATTTACGTGTTTCAAGTTACGTCGAACAATTTTTGATACTATTTTTCAAACATACGTCATTTGTTCCGATTTCCGGCAAAGGAGAATTCACTTGTCGCAGGCTCAATGTCTAAGGCTCCTCATTTTGAGAGCAGTTTTAATGTTAATAACAAAATTTGTGCAGCCTATCAGTGTTACCAGTTTGATTACATATTATAGTTTATAATAATTATTTAAATTAATAACACACAAATACCAAAAAAAAATTACATTTAAGAACTTACTTTTAGTAATAAAGTATTATCCTTTGTTATAAATGCAGTTTTATCTTTAAATTTCGAGTCCGTATGGATCCTAACCCTTGAGTTTTACATGTAAACATATGAAAAAATATGTCTCGACTTACGTCGTTTCGATTTACGTCGCGTTTTTCGGGAACCTAACATGCCGTAAGTACGAGGACTGTCTGTACTTAAGTGAGACAGTTGTTTTAATAATGCAGTGTCATAGTTGGTAATGTTCTAAGTTACTTACTTAGATGGTGACATTAGATAACTATTGTTAATTTAGTGATACTTATAATCTATACTAATATATTGTTAGACGGAAATGAAACGACCAACGCTACCATCCCTAATCAATTGAAGAGTGATGTCACGTCACTAATATCTCTCTCTTGACATTAGCATTGTACGCGGGAAACAGTCTTATTGTAACACTAAGATTTAATCTATCAATAAATATTGTTTAAACATAAAGAATCATTTAATAATATAAAGCTGAAGAGTTTGTTTGTTGGTTTGTTTGTTTGAACGCGCTAATCTCAGGAACTACTGGTTCGATTTGAAAAATTCTTTCAGTGTTAGATAGCTTATTTATCGAGGAAGGCTATAGGCTATATATCATCACGCTACGAGTAATAGAAGCGGAGCAGCAATGAAGAATGTTTCAAAATCGGGGGTATTTTTTCATACTTGGAGCTTCCGCTGCGTACGCTGAGTAAACGGTTAAAGTTACACAAAAGTCATGTATGAGAGTATTGTTCTCCTTTTAAAGGTCTACAAAAAAGTCCGCGAGAGCATATGTCTATCTTTTAAGGTAAGCTCACTATAACATATTTTTTGCTAATAAAAATTCTGAAATTGACCCTGAAACCTTTAAAGTTGGAGGGAGGGGAAATCCTATGTATAGTGCAAAAGCTAGTAATTTAATAATAGTAAAATTACCGGGTACAAGAGACCTAACATCTGTTGTCTCGGGTGTCGGGCGCAGTGCGGCATTGATGAAAAATACTGTCAGTTGTTGGCCTCATTCAATGCCGCTCTGTCATGGTCAGGCGTATCACTCAACAGGTGAGCGTCCTGACCGTCCCATTCACTTCGTAATATAAAAAATAATATTTTAAGTTATAAATATAACAAAATTTAAAAATATATCAATAAACGTATGTGTTATGCGGCACGTCATTTCTGGTTGACGTTTCTTCGTGATTGTGCATCCAGTTAGTTAATTGTTTATTTAAGGGTTACTGGGAAACTTGTTCTAGAGTTATTTATAGACAAAAATGAGTAATCTCGTCGGAAAAAGTTTAATGTTTGTTTCGCTCCTAATTTTTAAGTTTTGCCCCTTTTTTATGATTCGCCCTGAATTTTTAAGTTTTGCCCCTTATTTTTATGTTTCGCCCCTAATTTTTATGTTTCGCCCCTAATTTTTAAGTTTTGTCCCTACTTTTTAAGTTTTGCTCCTTATTTTTAAGTTCTGCCCCTTATTTTTATGTTTAGCCCCTTTTATGTTATGCCCCTTATTTTTGTTTTGCCCATTATTTTTGAGTTTCGCCCCTTATTTTTATATTTTGGCCCTTATTTTTATGTTTCGCCCCTTATTTTTATGTTTCGCCACTTATTTTTATGTTTCGCCCCTTATTTTTATGTTTCGCCTCTTATTTTTATGTTTCTCTTATTTTAACGTTTCGCCCCTTATTTTAAAGTTTTGCCCCTTTTTTATGTTTTGCCCCTTATTTTTATGTTTTGCCCCTTATTTTTATGTTTTGCTCCTAATTTTTCAGTTTTGCCTCTTATTTTTATGTTTCACCCCTATTTGTAAGATTTGCCCCTTATTTTTATGTTTTGCTCCTAATTTTTCAGTTTTGCCTCTTATTTTTATGTTTCACCCCCTATTTGTAAGCTTTGCCCCTTATTTTTATGTTTTGCTCCTAATTTTTCAGTTTTGCCTCTTATTTTTATGTTTCACCCCTATTTGTAAGCTTTGCCCCTTATTTTTATGTTTTGCTCCTAATTTTTCAGTTTTGCCTCTTATTTTTATGTTTCACCCCTATTTGTAAGCTTTGCCCCTTATTTTTATGTTTTGCTCCTAATTTTTCAGTTTTGCCTCTTATTTTTATGTTTCACCCCTATTTGTAAGTTATGCCCCTTATTTTTGTTTCGCCTCTCTTTTTTATGTTTTGCACTTTATTATTGAAGTTTTGCCCCTACTTTTTAAGTTTTGCCTCTTTTGTTAAGTTTTGCCCCTTTTATGTTCAGCCCCTTATTTTAATATTTTGCCCCATATTTTCAGGTATGAGCAACAACAGTTGACGCTCCTTAGGCAGCAACAGTTGTAAGGGGTTGATTTGGTGTTTATTTACTAACAGCACGAACGAAACTAATATTATTACAAGTATAGAGCTAATAAGGATTTATTTTGAAGAAAATCTTTTTTTTATGTTATTATAAGTGTACTGGACGGTCAGGATACTCACCTGATGGTAAGTGATTCACCTGACCATGACAGATCGACATTGAATGAGGCCAACAACTGATAGGCAGTTATTATCTTCCTAGGTGGTAGACTCGGTACTGAGTCGTCTAGGTAGGTACCACCGCAGTGACAGATATCGTCCCGGAAATACTAGTGTTATACACTAGTGTGCTTCGGGTGGCACTGTAGATAGTGTAGCTAGCTAGTTATTACCGGGTATAAAAGAAAGGAGAGCGTCGGTGGCTCAATGGTGTGGACTGTCGCCTTCCTACCGGGAGGGCTGAGGTTCAAATCCCGACACGTACCAATGTATTTTCGAATTTTCGAAAAATATATGTACGTTATCCGACGCTCTTACGGTGAAGGAAAACATCGTGAGGAAACCTTCATGCACGCCTGCGAAGAGATTCGAAGGTTGTGTGTGAAGTCGTCCAATCCGCACTGGGCCGCGTGGACGACTAAGGCCTAATCACCCTATACGGGGGCTCGTGCCCCTCGGTGGGACGTTTAATGAGCTGATGATGATGATAAAAGATCTATAGTTATCTCAGGTGAGGAGCGCAGTGCGGCATTGATGGAGAATAAGTGTCTATAAGTTGTTGTTCTCCTTCAATGCCGCTCTGTCATGGTCAGGCGTATCACTTACCATCAGGTGAGCGTTCAGACTGTTCTGTACATTTTGTAACAGAAAAAAACAAAGATATACCGGTCCTCGGCTTTCGTTATCCAGCCACAACTGGCGATAAGGGTAAACTGATCTACTGGCAGGGAATTCACAAGAAAATCTTAATATAAATATAGCCTTATTATCATTTGATAGTAGTTTGATTTTTTTTTGCATGATTGTTTGCCTTCCAAAAAAATCCTTTGTATTGTGTTAGTACTAATATTTTTTTGTTAATATTTATTTTTGTGAGGTTTTCTGGAATCGTCTAAGTGATAAGAGAGCTTGTTTAAAAGGCCGGCAACACATCTTTTAGCTCCTTTGGTGTTGCATATGTCCATGGGCGGCACGATTCACTTGCCATTAAGTGATCCGTCTGATAATTTGCCCCTATTTTATATTAAAAAAAAATAACAAGACCGCCAATTTTTTTTTTTAATAACTGTTTGAGTTACATCTTTATGTTTGCTATAAAAATAATTATCTACCAATTTTATTCGTGAAAAATAATATTTAATCATACGCATTATGAACACATACAGGGTGACATCGGGAACATTGGAAATTTTTAAAAATTAGAATCTGCGTGATTTAAATTATATCCCTCAAATATGAGGCAAATCTATTGATACAAAAATCAAATATTTTTATCATGGAAAACATTTTCAGTTTCAATAATACATATAACATCATCAGCTCATTAA
>PQWD01003787.1:0-16789 GCA_019425675.1 Leucinodes orbonalis
TGGAAGACGCTGAATGAATGTCATTGATATTTATTCATTTATAAATTGTGTACCACGCCAATACAAATATGTGTTTATTGTATTTCTAACGATTATATTATCATTTCAGCTTTTGCGGTTCATCTGATGTGCGCCATTGGTATAGGCGCCGGGTCCCATCGTCTATGGACCCATAGGAGTTACAAAGCACGCACACCTTTGCGAATTCTTCTTATGATTTGGCAGACAATGGGTTTTCAGGTAATAATTGATATTAATACAATTACATTTATAAATTTTGACAAACATTAAATAAAATTTAGTTTGTATATACATACATACTTTTAGTTTCTAAAGTAGGGCATTACCTACTAGAGCTTACTTCATTGTAAGTAAATTTTACTATTTTCACTAGTTGAGGAACCTTGCCATTAACAATACAATTGGGTTCGTCTGTCGAAGGTCAGACAGGTTTAATACTAAATCATTTATTTGCACAACTTAACATACAAAAAACAGTACAAGGGCGAACTTAATGCCTAGAGCATTCTCTAGTTTACCACAAGGTCATGCAGAAAATTTATAATAGGTGCGGTAAAAAATAAGAAACTTTATAAAAAAAGAGAAATCATTAAAGTGAAATTATCGGCAGTCTTCACTGTTGGAAAAAGGGCACAGTTAGGTACTAGTAAAATTACCGCTGGGTATAAGAGACCTAGCATCAGTCGTCTCGGGTGCGGGCGCAAGGCAGCAGGAAATAAAATGACCAAGCTATTGGTTCAATATTGCGTCTATTACTGGCAGGCGTATCCTGAGGCTAGCAAAGCAGTCGTCCCGTACATTTTATAAATTATTTAACTAAGCTACTGTTCTTTGCCGCTAAATATTCGAAAATTGTTTTCTAGGATTGTATTTTCGAGTGGGCTCGCGACCACCGAACTCACCATAAGTACGCCGACACCGACGCTGACCCTCACAATGCTGAAAGAGGACTGTTCTTCTCCCACATGGGCTGGTTGTGCTGCAAGAAAAGCCCAGAGGTGATCGAAGGTGGCAAACGCATAGACGTCTCTGATCTCTACGCTGATCCAGTAGTTATGTTCCAGAAGAAGTAAGTTCTCGATTTTGCAGTGTAGGTTTAGAAATATACTCTTTGATGACAGCGAGTTCTTTTCTGAACTAAGGCTGTTATAAGATCTGCGACCAATCCCAGTACACTTTTCGAAGGAAAAAAGTACCTAGCAGAATTTAAGGAATACGAACATAAGTATATGCATGTAGGTACATAAGTATGTACCTAAATACTTATTACAACTAACTATCAATAGAGGACAATTTTCTCTGCTAGGCAAATACCTCCCCAATGACTTGTCATTAAGAGGTTTTATGCATGACATACGCGGCCATCCGCAAGACGCACCACGAACAAAGCTAGATTTGATTCCAGCGAGATGCGTTCGGAGACCTCTCACATAGATAACCATCATCATTTCTTCTTTGATTATAATTTTAAAGTTCTGGATTGTTTTAAGGAATACAATTTTCTATAACTGATATTATATTATAGTAAAATTCATTTACTTACAATATTTAAAGTTGTTAAATTTAAACTTAATTATTGGTTATCTTCTACACTTTCAGACATTATATGAAAATGATGCCTATTCTCTGTTTTGTGCTGCCTACTATTATTCCGGTATACTTCTGGGATGAGACTTGGTTGAACGCATTCTGTATACCCACGATTCTGCGATACACTATTGGCATTAATGTCGTCTGGTCCATCAACAGCTTCGCCCACACCTTCGGATACAGGCCCTATGACAAGTACGCCTATTTATATTAACATAAAAGTTGAATATTTTATCAATGAAATATGATAAGTAGTGATTTAAAGATTTTTATTCACAGCAGTGAAACAAAATAGTGCCCCAATTTTGCTAATTTTAAAATGCGCTAACATGACCGTTGTAATCGTTATTGTGTATCAATCAATGATATTCTGTATATATAAAGGTAGATATGCCATCCGTGCCTCAAAGACGAACGCCGAAGAGAGTACAGTTTGTACTCTTTTGTTTGAGTAAATGTGTTCAAAATTCGTAATATGTGTATGTGTGCTGGCACTGCATTCAGAACATTTTTTCGATGGTTTTGTAAGCATATCACGAATCCATACTTTTTTACATCATTGGTATCAATAGTAAAAGCTTACACTCATTTATTCAACAATTCATTCTACTATTTTTTTTTTCATTTATTCAACAATTCATTCTACTGTTATAGGTAGTTCGTGGTTGGTTTCACGTATTGATTGGGATTTAATGCCCTCTATTATTTTCGATGGAGTCAATATACCTTTTAGCAAAGTTGTGAAAAATCTAGGTATTCTCATGGATAGTTCTCTTAATTGGGAGAAACATGTCGGTGAGGTGTGCAGGAAAATGTTTGCATCAGCGAGTTCTCTCTCTCGGCTTCGGAACTTTCTGCCTATACCTACTAAAATTGCTCTTGTGCAAACTCTGCTTATGCCTATCCTGGACTATGCGGACTGTTGCTATTCTGACATAAGTGAATCGCTTCTGAATAAGCTTGAGCGCCAAAACTTCGGTATACGCATTATTTTCGGGCTGCGTAAATACGATCATGTGTCTCAATATAGGGCACAGTTAAAATGGCTAACTGTTCGTCGACGACGCGATCTACATATTCTTTCTCTTCTTTACAATATTTTATTCAATCCGTGTTCTCCACCTTACCTCAAGGTATTCTTTAATTTTCTTCCTTCTTCTAAAAGTGAGAACTCGCGATCTTGCCGGAAACTTCATCTTACTGTCCCTTCACATTCCACCAGTTATTTTTCAAAATCTTTCGTTGTTCGCTCCATACTATTATGGAATTCTCTTCCCGTATCTATTCAAAATTCTCACTCCTTACCTATTTTCAAATCTCGTGTTAAATCATATTTCCTGTCTCTAATTCCCCCGTAATACTTCATACTTGACACCGGAATTTTAAATTTCTCTTCTTTTTCTTTCTCTTCTTATAGTTTGATAGCACTTATGTGAATGTATGTATATAATATTTCATCCAAGGTATATGCGTAGATACTGTTTATATGTATGTATTTGTGTATGTATGTTTTGTAATTATATTTATTGTATTTTATTATTTTTATATAACTTAGGTTCTAACTTTTGCACAGCCCAATTAATCATTATTAATAAAGTATCCTCTTCTGAAGGTTGTCTGGAAGAAATTGCTTTTTAGTAATAAGACCGCCTTATTTGTACACTTTTTGTTCTGTCCATGTTTTCCCTTGTAATATGTTTTATGTGCAATAAAAGTTTATTATTATTATGTTTTCGAAATCCTTAAGATTCACGGGCCAAATAGTGGCCCGGTCCTTTGGAAGGCATGTGTGGGGCCGAAGCCAACAGCACAGAGGCCTTTTTTCGAATGTTTAATCTTTGTAAGTGTTACACGTGGCGGATGCCATCACAGAATGCACAATATGATACAACCCATGATGGCCCCGCCAGGTGTAAAGACTATTGTAAATATATGGAAACTACGATACTGGGCTATGGAATTGGGTTTTGGTGGACTGAATATCTGGGCTATGGGGAACTACGGACGCCTGTCATTAAACTAGTCTCACAGTAAATAGAGACAGGCGGTGACTCGCCGGGCTAGATGGGCCCCCTAATGGTCGCCTGCAGTGGGGCGACAGGGGGCAACATGGGCGCTCGCGGCTAGGGGCGTCGAGAGGTGCGGCACCGATTTCACCATCGCGAGTAACTACGCAGGTCACTCGGAGCGGGTTTCCTCGCTATTACGCCATTAGACACTTCCACCCCCGAGCATATAGCTCTAGCGACTCACTCCCGACGGCCAATGAAGGCAAGCGGGAGGTGGGGATCTGGTCCTCATGGGGTCCACTTCGCCCACCAACGGTGAGACGAAGGCGAAGACCAGAGAGTTCCCCGGAGGGACCGAGGTGCGCGCACACATCAGCTCGCCACAAGCTGCCGACGGAGACTGATTGCACCGATGATACTAGCATAAAGCTAATACCACCAGCGGGCGATGGGTCGTCACGTCCTACGCGCTTATTATTATTATTATTATTTAATCACCATTTTAACATTAACATTCTACCGGAAGAACAAAACAGTTGAATTTTTAAAGGTCGTAATACTTTGTGGTTAAGTGAATTAGAAGAATTGATGCAAATTTGTGTATCTCTGAAGTTAATAATTTATTAAAAGTAATTTCTATGTATTCGATAAATTATAACTTATATTACCTACCTTATAAATGACTTTTAATGTGTAATGTATTAACTTTGCTCATGATAATAACAGGTCATTGAATCCCCGTGACAACATCGGGACATGGATGATCTGCGTCGAGGGTTTCCACAACTACCACCACACATTCCCTTGGGACTACAGGGCGACAGAGTACCCGTTCTATAACATGCTGACGCCTACAATCGTATTTGTCGATCTCATGGCTAAGGTAACAAACTTAATGTAACACTACCATAATATTTCTACTATTGCTACAGCTAACATAACATAGTTCTAAAAACGTTCAATGCTCCAAAGGACTTGGATATTATCATTGAGACTGGGACGTAGCCTACACTCGCTAGTAAATTCTTGTACATACTCGAGTCACTATTGGTAATTAATTAATAATAATATAAATTATAAATTTAATAAATTATAAATTTCCTAATTTTATAAATTTCCCTCGTGTGTTTCTTCCCTTATGAAAGGTCGGCAACGTTTCTCTTTCGAATAACAAGTTTTCATGGGCAGTAGTAATGTAGTGGGCACCTCTTACTATCAGGGGATCGGACTTAGTGGTAATCTTAGGAAGATCCTATGTTCAGTGAACTTTTAAAATGTTTATTTATTTATTGTGTTAAACGTCTCGTCTAAGGGAAGTGATAACAAAATAGAAAAGCCATTGATGTCTATTTACAGCTTGGACAGGCATACGATCTCAAGAGTGTATCCCCCGAGATCATCAGGAAAAGGGCGCATCGCACTGGCGACGGAACTCACTACTTTGGGGCTGGGACGATCCTGAATTCACCGAAAAACTAAATCCCAATACGGAGTCGTCAGTAATGAAAAAAAAGTCTGATTGAGAATTATAACCGCTTATAATGTGCTGTATTTTGAGAAATTAATTATAAATTATTTGTAAATAATCTTAAGAAACGGGATTAAATCGGGTTTATTTCGAAATAAAATTACGATTATTAAATTACTTATGTTTAACTTTTTCATTTGGTCATCTACCGACAGTTACATATGGATACAGTTTTATGGATACCAAGTAAGCTGTGTGTAATGTTTAATTTGAACCTTAAGAGAGAAGTATTAAATCCGTGGGTATTAAGAAATTTAAATATCGTGTCTACATTTAAAGCGGTATTAACAAGCAATATAATTAAATAAGGCCTAATATAACAGACCAAGTCCCTACAGATTACATCTGCACTAAAAACATACTAAAATATCATAATCAAATAAGTTATTGCAATTACACCAACGATTACATGCACAAGGGCTCTACTTTTTAAAAAGAACGAGCAAATTGAAACATGCCCGGAAATCTTTTCCCAATGGCGAACACAGCTGGCAGCGTCGTAAACGATAAGCGAAAATCGATAGTCTCCTCCATTAGCCGTTATAATTAATGCAGTGCAATCAATGCTCACTATAAAACTGTACGTGGAGCTGCAGATTTATCTATTAATCATGAAATTTGAAATGAAGATTTCAGACTATATAAGGTACACACTTATTTTAATTGTAAGGAACACTGACCTTGTTACATCATACCTTCTATCTAAAATAGGGGTCCCCATGTGAACCCAGTCAATAGGTTCAAAAGTAACTCGCTCCGAGAATTCGTCTTTAAGCATTGCGGAATCGCTGACGTTAGGACTTGACGTAACTTACCGAAAGCCAGCCCAACTGAATCCTCCTACTAGAGGCTAGCCTCCCTCTCGAAGTTATGCCGACCAAATTGGAAGGTTTGTTCCAGGTAGGATGTAATCCTGCACAACCTCGAAAAACACGCCATCAGCGCATATAAAGAAAGAAAGAAAGCAGAAAGAAAATTATTTTATAGCATATCGATTGTGGCATGACAGGATGGCACTAAACATAACTATCGTTTTGTCCAAATTCATACCAAGCCCAACTCGTCGGGACGATTAATTGAGTCTGTTCAGTATCTCAGCAAACTCTTCCGATGACTCTCCCACGATGAAGATATCATCAGCAAAACGAAGATAAGAAATGTAATCTCCATTGACGTCGACGCCCCGTTCTGACCAGTCTAAAGTCTTGAACACATCCTCCAATGCGTTTGTGAACAGTTTCGGGATTTAACATCCCCCTATCTCACACCACGACGCAGACGCTGGTCTTAGTTCTGAACGGTCATCGACGCCGCGTTGGAGAGACACTTCATCAACTCGTATATTGCTAATCGATACCTCATTGCTGCAGGCAGACCTTCAGAACAAACTAGCTTTCGATGGAGACGAAGTTTTCTCGTAGTCTACAAATTCCATACTCTTCAGTCTTCTGTATGTATCTTCTGTAGTCTCGATGCTGCAGCCTTTTAAAACCCAGCCTGCTCCGGTAAATCCAATTCGTCAAGTCTAATTGCGAGACGGTGTGTTACAACTCTGGAAAGCAATTATAGACATGGCTTACAATGGCTATCAGTCTATAATTTTTAAAGAGTTCTATTGCTTTTAAAACACTTGTGGAACAAGCTTCTGGCATAGATTCCTACTAAGTAACATTAGCAAATGCCATCTCGCATCTCAGCTTCATCAGAACTGGTTTTAAAACTGTCAATCACTGGGACATCTTTAAATATATATCTCTTATCCGCTATAATAAAATCTATCTCGTTCCTTGTCCGAGTGTTCTGGCTTTGCCAGGTCTAAATTCTCTGAGGCTTCTTCCTTAAGTTAGAATTCATAGAGAAGGGCCTCTCCATTTCGATTACGCTACCTGGTTCAACACACTGCTGATTTCCTACGGTGCTGACAAGGGATTCGTGGACCAGAAAAACGACACTACCTTGGAAAACCCTAGCATCGTGTTCTCCCCCTCTCTTCGGACTTCAGACAACCCTAGTATGCCACCATTAAATACTTGCTCTTCTTCTAATTCGGAAAGGTGTATCGTGCGTATATTATACGTTGCTAATTTAAGTTTCATAGCCCGGAGGCTCTTAGCCGCCCACCGATACGGCCGGTGTGGCTGTGTGTGCTGCCGTGGCCCGGAATAGTGGGGCTGCCAGAAACTGGGAGACGTTTTTTTCTGGGCTATTCATTGGGAGGGGTGTCGAGGTTATTAGTCCGAGAGACCAGTCTCGCCTACAATACGACATTAATATAATTTAAAGAAAAATGTTGTTTGAAAATAAATAAATATTATTGTTATTATGTTTCGAAATCCTTAAGATTAACGGGCCAAATAGTGGCCCGGTCTTGGAAGGCATGTTGACTGAAGCCACAGCATAGAGGCCTTTTTTCGAATTTTTAATCTTTGTTTTGTTACACGTGCTGATGCCATCAAGAATGCACAATATGATATTTGGGTTTGGTGGACCGGATAAACTGGGTTTATGGAGAGACTACGGACGCCTGCCATTAAACTAATCTTGTCGTGAGTCGTCACGTCCTAGGCGCTTTTATTATTATTATTATAACAATAGTTAAAAACATCAACTATCTCAGCTGTCCTCATTTATTTCATAACAACTCATATGATACCAGATTGAAAGTCTTAATAGGTCATGGAATCACGCAAACACTGGGGTTTTCCATTTGTGTAATATCTGCTGGTTTCATATGTTTTGTTATCTTTGCGCGCTCAGGGCTTAAAAACTAGAAAGTTCGTAATTTGACAGATGACAGACGTCAAATTGTTTAGCAACAATATTAACGTAGAATTTAAGAAAAACTATAAATCTATTTATTTAAAAAACTACTGACAAACTGACAAACTAAATAATAAACATGTTATCATCTTTGAAAAAGATCATCAAACAAAACAAGCAGCGAAAAGAGTAGTACAAGGTTTGCGCGCTTACTTTCGTTTTTGTTCAAGTTAAAAGAATATATTAGTTAATAATTGATTGTAATTTTACAGAGCAAAAACGTAAAGAGGTGTATTACTGCAGCGAATGATCTCACACAGCTCTTGTCGATCATTTAAATGTGGGGTATGTTATTATTACTGTCTTTATTGACATTTACTATAATAACAAAAAACAAATTATCTTTATATATATTAAAGCAAATAAACATTTTAATATCATGTTACCTGTTATATATGTCACCTAAATCATAAAATAAACCTTTCATGCTGTACCTACTATGAGTTTGGAGATATATTAATTGAAATAGAGTTGTCTACAATTAGCTAATAATTATCAATAAATTTAAATATGTATTAAAATGTGTTGCAGCGTGGCGCAAGCATATTTAAATCAGAAAAAATTGGATGCTGAAGCAAAGCTCCTTCACCAAGGCGCCATTAACTTTTCAAAAAACTCAACAATGGCTTGCTTTAGTGAGAATTTCAGTAGTGCTTTGAAAGAGATTGGTGATGTAGAAAACTGGGCCAGGAGTATTGAGAATGATATGAAAATCATCACTGATACATTAGAAAGAGCTTATGAAACAACACGAGAACAGCCTACGAATACTCAATAAATATTATATTACGGTCCAAAAATATTTCAATCATTTATTAACTTATAGCTTAAGTTCCATTTTCCTTTTTTCTATTACATTATGACAATAAAATGCCATCATTATTATTTGTTTACCCTCAATGACTCTTCAATCATTACCTTTACACAATGTAAAATCTGAATGTAAATATAATTTTCTAAATTTTGACTTTCGGCTGGTGTATGAAGTAAAATAAACACATTTTATACATGAATGGAATCACATAAAGCAATTTTTTTCAATATTCATGGAGAAAAATCTTAGATAAACTACCCATCATAGTCATGTGTCGCTAAGCGAAACGTAACTAATATCCGTTACCACGCCTTTAACTTAGCTATCAGCGTTATTCATCTCGCACGGTTATCAGCTACCTACCAAATATTGTATAAAAGGCAACACGCGCTAACGCGACGGTAGCTAAGTTACGCTGGCTAGTTTGGTTACTGGTTAGTCAGTGAATTCAGCGATTCACAGCTGTCAAACTGCAACCACCGACGTAGCGATAGCCAAAATTATTATGCCTTCCCTTTCTGTCTAAGAGAGTTTTAAGGTAAGAACGAGATGGAGCGAATATTGCGCGCAACGGTAACGCGCGCGATCACGCGACATTCGCATCGTAGATTTAAACCTTATGTATATGATGCTAAGGTTGTATTTAGTTTGGCACTACATATTAATATTTTTAGACCAATTATTAGGTACTTGTCATATTGACAGTGACTTTTAAATGTTCCTATGTGACATTAGTAATATCCCATTTGTATAAATGTGTATAGAATACAAACTTATGTAAATTTTAAGTTACTTGAAATAATCAAATGAGTAGTAAGAACGTTAATGCAGCAACTAACTAGCTAGATAGCCAATAATGCGCGGTACAATGAAGACGCGGGCTAAGATACCGATATTCGGCAACGAGTACCAGTATCCATATTGAAACCAAATCACGGTTACGTAGCGGTTGCCAGAAATAGCTGATAACGCCCATGACTAACCCATCATCAAAAAAAAGTCTACCCATCATGTCAGTTGGGCAGAATTTGTGACGTCGCCCGCTACATGTCACGTCATAATAACAGTAGTGTGGTCGTGCTTTTGATTTTGTACGCTCTATGGCGCGTTAAGGTCAAATTTGAATAAATATTTTCACATTACAAAATTTCGTTATATAGGTATCCATCACTATACATAGTGTGTGTGCAACAAGCACTAGGCTGTAGTGTCGTTAAGTGTGTGTGTGTATGTGTCATGCAGCTCAGTCATTTTTTTGGTTGACGTTTCTTTATCTAATCCGGTAGTTTCCACCTCGGAACAATGACTAAAGCTAAACGGGACTAAAATAACAACTGCACTGCATAAATTCATCCCTTTTTAGGATTCCGTAGCCAAATAGCAAAAAACGGAACCCCTATAGATTCGTCAAGTCTGTCTGTCTCTCCGTCAGTATGTCACACCCTTTTTTCTCCGAAACTATAAACACCACACTATTCAAACTTTGTAAGTATATGTATCCTATGAACCGCTTTAAGGTTTTGATAAGAAACTCAGAAAAAATTTTTTTTTTCTGAGTTTACCCATACATTGAACTGGAACTTCTCACGGGGATTAATATTATGTAAGCTTCGATGGCGTCCTTCTCAAGGTTGTGCAAGAATACGTTTACTTATACCAAACAATCCAACCATAAAAATTATAATCAAATGCAAATATTCACAAAGCCTAACTATAATATCACTAGATACCCAGAAAATTGAACTAAAGACTGTTTCACGAAAGAAGTCCCGCGGCGATTTATGGAACTAAATTTGACAGCTCGGCCATATTGTCCTTTGCTGATTCTATGAATTGGGTTGTTGTAATAGATTTCTGTGAGTTTTTAGCTCCATCAAAGCGTTACATGGATTGTTCATGATACCAATCGTTGTGAAAAAGTTCGATTTGAGTTATTTCATCAACGTTGAAACCGTTCTTGCAAGCGGAATAAAAAATCAAGGTAATTTTATACCAAACAACCATCTTTACAAGATACTCGCTGCCATAATAGGTACTTTTAAGAGTTGCCATATACATATTTTTTGCCGTATTGATTGGATTTTTACTTTTGAACAGTATAATTTATTATAAAAAACAACTTTTATCAGTAATTAAGACATTATCGAAATTAGCTATCTATAATAAATTAAATTACTATTATTTTCGTAATTTAATTGCTAATGGGCCGGATAAAAAACACAAGTAACACAAAAAGTAAGAAAGCGGCATCCGATCAAATTCATATTTAATGGCTTCCATTTATGCAAATAAACATACAACATTAAGTAAATTATGGGCAAGTTTACAAGAGCCATACTATAAGTATAGGTAGATAAGTCTTTTAATTGCACTAAAAGACGTACATGTTTAGTAAATACATAAAAAGTTACAAACCAATACACAACATCATTGTTAAACACAAAACATTATTAATACATAATGATTAAACTGCAAATCACACATACATTTTGCAAAAGGGCAATAGCTCAGTATAACTTACACTCAAAAGGTGAATCAGTGAATTTTAGCTTTTGCTGGAGCAACCGGAGTTCAAATAAAATATATAAATACCAATATTCAATCATACATCAACTTAACAGAAAAACAATGCGTTAATGTATGAAAAGTAGGCAGGTAACATTAATTTACCCTTTAACCGGCGCAGTTGCATATATTATAAGTTAACAATATACTAAAATGTATTTGTTTCTCTAATGTGAAAAATATTAAACTTATCTTATTCAAACATTTTTGATATTTTTTAGTAATTATCCTTCAATTTAAAGTAGGTAAATACTTTCTCAGTACTGGTATCATTCCGTCTGGCGACAGTGGCGTAACGTCTGCGGGACTTCTTTCGTGAAACAGACTCTAGGATGTTTTGGGAAAAAGGAGACAAATGCTATATAGGATTTAATTTGAAATGTATAATTATGAACAAGAAACATTTATATTATAGTTAACAGATATTTCCTGATGAATATAATACAAACTCAAATCAAAAAATCTCGAATGAAAGTGAATCTTTTTAAAGCGCTGCAATAAATAAAAAAACCTCGCCATATTGCGGAAAACTATTGGAACTAATTTCTTCAACTGGCAACCATCTATAAGAGATGTCATTATTGTCATCTGTCAAAGTTTGTTGTCGATTGTTCGTGGTGTATTTCTTAGTTAAGTGAGTTATTTCAGCGTTAAAATGCCAAAAACGATTAAAAGCCAGTTAAGAAAAGTTATTTATAATATAAATAATTACTTGTCAGAAAGAAGGTCTGAAGGAATTGACTCTATTCCTCTAAACAACATCACGGACCTTGTTGTCAACTTGACTGGTAGGTACCTCATATACTACGTCCAATAGGAATTGGCTAATTTGTGACTAATTTTTAATTCAAAAGTTCTGTTTTTTATTTTTGTATTTTTTTTGTATAGGTATATCCCGATCGTCCATAATGAAAATACGAAGAGAAGGTCAGACCTCAGTTGTATTTTCTACACCCAAGAAAAATAAACCTAAAACAAAAAAGAAAATCAATTTGGATGATTTTGATGCCTGTGCAATTAGGCATAAATTACAAGAATTTTATGCCGTCCGAAAAGAAGTACCGAGTTTGAAGCGGTTGCTTGCAGCTCTGAAAGAATCAATAAATTTTGTTGGTGGCAGGGAGTCTCTTCGTTTACTGTTACACAAATTAGGTTATAAATTTAAAAAATGTAGAAATCAAAGGACAATTCTTATGGAGCGGTATGATATAGTAGCATGGAGGGATAGATATCTACAAGAAATCAAAGATGTAAGGAAGAGTGGTATGCCAATTGTATACCTTGATGAAAGTTATATTCATACTTCGCTCAATCATGCTAAATGCTGGCAAAGTGAAAATGAGCCCGGTGTATCTAAATCTGTGGCTAAAGGCAAAAGATATGTCATTGTCCATTGTGGTGGCAAGACAGGGTTCGTCCCTAATGCTTTATTAATTTATAATGACAAAGAAAAAAAGAAGATTTCCATGACGCCATGAATACAGTTAATTTTAAGAAATGGGTATTGGATAAATTAATACCCAATTTGCATGAACCTACCTGTATAGTCATGGACAACGCTAGATATCATTCTAGCCAAATCAACAAGCCACCGAGCATGATAAATAGAAAAAAAGAAATTACAGACTGGCTTTCATCAAATAATATTGCCTACCCTACCAATGCTACCAAAAGTATGCTAATGGTTATAGTAAAACAAAATAAACCTGACCCAATATATGAAATAGATCATTTAGTACAGGATTATGGTCACAAAATAGTAAGACTGCCTCCTTATCATTGTGACCTCAATCCTATTGAGATGATATGGGGCATAGTAAAAGGGAAGGTTGCCACAAAGAATGTTGGTTTAGACAATATCACATTCATGCAGCTTGTAAAAAACTGTTTTGAGGTAATTATCACATTTCATCTGATATAAAATTAAATATTTTGTTTAGATACAGTTACTGACTTATTAATTATTTTTCTAGGATATAACCGCCGATACATGGAATAATTGTTGTGAGCATACAAAGAAAATAGAAGAAGATTATAGACAAAGGGGACCAGTAATTGACGGAGAAATTGAAAAATTTATTATAAATGTTGGTGACGATAGTCAAACATCCAGTGATACAAGTAGCAATGAATCTGTTATATCTGAAATTGAAACACAACAATCAGACAATGAAGATCATGAAACATATGAATCTGTTGAATATTTGGATTCTGACTTTGAAGACTTATGCTATTAAAATCCATACTAATATTATAAATGTGAAAGTATCTCTGTCTGTCTGTCTGTCTGTCTGTTTGTTACGCTTTCACGCCTAAACTGCTGAACGGATTTTATTGAAACTTGGTATGTTGATAGAAGGTAACCCAGAATAGGTTTTAGGCTACTTTTTGTCCCGTTTTCACCCCCACTTCCCTAAAATGGGGGTTGGAAGTTTGTATGGAACATTCCGCAATTTTTGTAGTACGACGCTGAAATTTGTGATGCGGACTATTTGTCATAAATGAAAAATGTCATAATTTTTTTCTTCTAATATCCACCCAGGAAATCAGATACTTCCCCTATTTCATGGGCTTGGCATCAAATAGTGGAAGTATCTGATTTTCCGCAGTTTTTAAGGTAGAAAGCTAAAAATTGGTATGAGGGCCAAAAGGTAAGTCACAAACAATAAATCTTTCATTTATCCCGACATTAACGCGGGCGAAGCCGCGGGCAAAAGCTAGTATTAAATAAAGCTAATACTGAAATAATAAAGTTGTACGTTTTTAAACTGCCTAATTAGAATCAGAATGCCTATAGTTTACTTTTAAGGAAGTTTATTTCACAATACTTTAAAAATTAAATATTTACTTTAAAAAAAACTTGTAGTAGGAACAACCTTTAAAAAGTAAATTTTAACTGTCCTTCCTGAATCGTTAGAAAAGAAAGAAATAAACCTAGATTGTATTGTAGTGATTAAAAAAAAATTTAAACGCCGATTCTTCTTCTAGCCGCGAATTTAAATAAATAGTAGGTAAACTAACTTTCTGCTATAGTTTATATTAAATTAAACACTAGCTAAAAAAACGTACACTTGCCAATTCGCAATAGTATGACTATAGTAGATGTTGCCATAATCATAGTTAATATAGCGCCCTCAGAGCAGGTTTTTTATTTTTTGGTCAGGCTACCACTGTTTCTTATCTTCCCGAATGTGGAATAACAAACCGTCAATCACACAACACATATACTTTTATGACACCAAACACATCGTAAAGAACGGAAACACATCAATATTTTAAATTACTATCTTAGTCGTAAATTACACAGAAAATATTTTCCCCAATTAGGAGCCGCAAAAAACTTACATACTATATCCGGCATGTATGCAAGGTATCAAACTGTTTAAATTACCAAAGAACGTAAAAAATTATGATTCCGATTTAGTAGTATGCTAACATTATGTACGATGATATACATTATATTGAGTCTGCCAATAAAAATGCGGTTTGAAATTGACCAATTTCAAATTTCGCGCCAAATGGGCTGACGTGACGTTTGACGTCAGATATGTGCATGTACCTTCTTTTTCAGGGATTTCATTCTCTTGAATTTTTTTCTCGACCTCGAGCCTTATTTATAAGAATTTTAAATAACTGAGAATATATGGATTTAATGAATTGATACTCCGGGAAAAAGCCGCGTGACCATACTTTGTGCCAATGTGTTCATCAAATAACAATCATATTATTTTTGGACTGACACAAACCGGGAAAAAAGAGATTTCGAGCTGTGGAGACGAATTGAATTATTCCTCAAACTACTTTTCGATGCAGTGAAGACGACTAAACAAATATATTTACCTAACTTATACAAATACAATATACCTACAATAACAAAGTTGTCTATAACTTTTTATTATAAAGATAAGGAATCATGTTAAAAAGTTTAAAAACTTTGTGAATAGAGATGCTCATGCCCATAGATATAGGATGTACTAGCGCGCTAATTCTAAATATATGCTCATAACCCATATTTTTGAATGCTAAAACAGAATAATGCCTTTGACACCTGAATCAGCAATAATAAATAAAGGTAAAATTCTTGTAAGCATTGAAAATACACCAAGTTTAATATAGATTTATTATATATTACAGTCACAAAAACATACAAACTTACAGAATTATGATATAAATAAAATAATGATTTTTTGAAACAAAGGAAATTATTATTATTTCTTCTTTGTTCCTGGTTCATCTTTAGAGTGTAGTGTGAGTGCCATGGATGAGGACTGCACAGGGCAGATTCGTGTGGAAATCCTCAGGGCAGCCTTTTCCAAGCAGTTTCTGCTCACACTGTGATGAATTAAAATATAACCTTTTCTTTTCGCTCACTACTTTCATTTTGATGTTTGGTGATGAAAACAGTCATTTCTAGATTATCAGTAGACATTATGCTTTGATATTTCAATGGAGTACCGTAAAAAGTTCATATTTCGCATCAGGCTTATTTTGGTTTGTAAAACTCACTTCCGACAAAAATAAATTTAACCATGTCAACATTAACTTTGGTAGTTTCCTGGAGTCTGCTTTTACAGTCCTAAATTTCATTTTTATTCGAAAAATGCAGATTTTGTCGTTTTAATGTTCACTTTTTACTTAACCTTTAGCGTCTAATTAATGTGTCATACATAGATGACGTAAATAACAGTGATTGGTGTTTTAATTTACGTTCCGTTTCAAGTAATTTCAATTTGTAATTATTTTTTAAAACAGCGTAAATAATATATAAACCTTACGGTGTCCCTTCTTTTATGTTATTTTAACATTTTAATATCAAAATATTCATTTATATTACATTTGCATGTTCCCTATTGATGATATTCAACAATAATGTCACATATCACTAATCTCATACAAAATAACACAAAATAAATGGAAAACGCAAAGGGAAAACTACTTTGAGTCTAATTAAAGTGAGTGAATATACATTTTCCGTGCTTTTTTTTGTTTTTTTAATAAAATAACGTAAAAATGACAATCATACATTCATGAAAAGTGTTTGGTTTGTTTTTCGAATAAATATGTACATTAAAAACAAAACGCATCTCTAAATCTGACGTTGTCACTTGACAGTCAATCGATTTCTAAGATATTTTACGCAAAAATAGATCATATTGGTTTGAGCAAAGGTTCAATTTTATTTGCGTATTTTTGGTAGTATTACAAAATACAATGTTGATTTCCTTGCTCTGTTATCTACCGATAACACTATCACGATAACATTACTTAATGTTTCTTATTTAAAAGAAGACCTCTCGGATTTGATTGGTTGTTTATTAGTACCTAACGATGCTTTAATTAAAAGATCAGCACTATAACAAAGTAATACAGTACCCTTTAACTACTGGAGAGTAACGTACTGTTGTTTTACTCGGTTCTAACAACCTAATTTTTAAGATTGAT